>JAJPUD010007087.1:0-31216 GCA_023553655.1 Myrmecobius fasciatus
ATAAATTTATTCCATCTCCACAGGTCTGAGAGGTAAACTATCCTATGTTCCTCTAATTTGGTTATAATATCACTCTTTATATCTAGGTCATGAACCCATTTAGATCTTATCTTGATGTGCGGTGTTAGGTGTGTGTCCAGCCTTAATTTCTTCCACACTAGTTTCCAATTTTCCCAGCAGTTTTTGCCGAATAGTGAGTACTTATCCCAAAAGCTGGGGTCTTTGGGTTTATGAAACACTAAATTGCTAACGTTATTACCTAGCTTGTCCTGATATCCTATTCTATGCCACTGATCGACTGCTCTATTTCTCAGCCAGTACCAAATGGTTTTGATGACTGCTGCTTTATAATATAGTTTTATATCTGGTACAGCACAGCCACCTTCATCTATCTTTTTTTTTTCATTAATTCCCTTGAAATCCTTGACCTTTTGTTCTTCCAAATGAACTTTGCTATGATTTTTTCTAGATATGTAAAATAATTTCTTGGGAGTTTGATTTGTATGCCACTAAATAAGTAAATTAGTTTGGGTAGTATTGTCGTTTTTATTATATTCGCTCGGCCTACCCATGAGCACTTAATGTTTTTCCAATTGACTAGGTCTGATTTTATTTGTGTGGAAAGTGTTTTGTAGTTTAGTTCATGTAGTTTCTGACATTTTCTTGGCAGATAGATTCCCAAATATTTTATGCTATCATCCGTTATTCTGAATGGAATTTCTTTTTCTATCTCTTGCTGATGAACTTTGTTGGTAATATATAAAAATGCTGATGATTTATGTGGATTTATTTTGAATCCTGCAACTTCACTAAAGTTGTTAATTGTTTCTAGTAGTTTTTTAGTTGAGTCTCTAGGGTTCTCTAAGTATACCATCATGTCATCTGCAAAGAGTGATAATTTGGTTTCTTCATTACCTACTCTAATTCCTCTTATCTCTTTTTCTTCTCTTATTGCCAAAGCTAACATTTCTAATACAATATTAAATAATAATGGTGACAGTGGGCATCCTTGTTTCACTCCTGATCTTATTGGGAATGGTTCTAGTTTGTCTCCATTACATATGATACTTGCTGATGGTTTTAAGTAGATGCTACTAATCATTTTAAGGAAAAGCCCATTTATTCCTATACTCTCTAGTGTTTTTAATAGGAATGGGTGTTGGATTTTATCAAATGCTTTTTCTGCATCTATGGAGATAATCATATGGTTTTTGTTAGTTTGGTTATTAATATAATTGATTATGCTGATAGTTTTCCTGATATTGAACCAGCCCTGCATTCCTGGTATAAATCCAACCTGGTCAAGATGTATTATCTTGGAGATAACTTTCTGTAATCTTGTTGCTAAAATTTTATTTAAAATTTTTGCATCAATATTCATTAGGGAAATGGGTCTATAGTTTTCTTTCTCTGTTTTCACTCTACCTGGTTTAGCTATCAGCACCATATCTGTATCATAGAAGGAATTTGGTAGTATACCTTCTGTCCCTATTTTTCAAATAGTTTGTATAGTATTGGAATTAATTGTTCTTTGAATGTTTGGTAGAATTCACATGTAAAACCATCTGCACCTGGAGATTTTTTCTTAGGGAGTTGATTAATAGCTTGTTCTATTTCTTTTTCTAAAATGGGGCTTTTTAAATAATTTATTTCCTCTTCTGTTAACCTGGGCAATCTATATTTTTGTAGATATTCCTCCATTTCATTTAGATTATCGAATTTATTGGCATAAAGTTGGGCAAAGTAACTCCTAATTATTACTCTTATTTCCTCTTCATTGGAGGAAAGTTCTCCCTTATCATTCTTGAGACTAAGAATTTGATTTTCCTCTTTCCTTTTTCTGATCAAATTAACTAAAGGCTTATCTATTTTGTTGGTTTTTTCATAAAACCAACTCAGTTTTATTTATTAATTCAATAGTTTTCTTATTTTCAATTTTATTAATCTCACCTTTTATTTTCAGAATTTCCAATTTGGTATTTAATTGAGGGTTTTTCATTTGCTCTTTTTCTAGTTTTTTTAATTGTAACCCTAATTCATTGATCTTCTCTTTCTCTATTTTATGCAAATAAGCATCTAGAGATATAAAGTTGCCCCTTATAACCGCTTTGGCCGTGTCCCACAAATTTTGGTATGTTGTCTCCTTATTGTCGTTCTCCTGGATGAAATTATCGATTGTGTCTATAATTTGCTCTTTCACCCATTCATTCTTCAGGATTAGATTATTTAATTTCCAATTAACTTTTGGTCTATTTTCTCCTGGCCTTATATTACATGTGAGTTTTATTGTATCATGATCTGAAAAGGATACATTTACTATTTCTGCTTTTTTGTATTTGATTTTGAGGTTTTTATGCCCTAACACATGATCAATTTTCATATAAGTTCCATGAACCCCTGAGGAAAAAGTATACTCCCTTCTATCCCCATTCAATTTCCTCCAGAGATCTGTCATACCTAACTTTTCTAACATTTTGTTTATCTCCCTAACTTCTTTCTTATTTATTTTGTGGTTTGATTTATCTAATTCTGAGAGAGCAAGGTTGAGATCCCCCCACTAGTATAGTATTACTGTCTATTTCTCCTTGCATCTCTGTTAGTTTCTCCTCTAGGAATTTGGATGCTATACCACTTGGTGCATATATGTTTAGTATTGATACCGCTTCATTGTCTATGGTACCCTTTAGTAAAATATAGTTTCCTCCCTTATTTCTTTTAATTAGATCTATTTTTGCTTTTATTTGATCTGAGATAAGGATTGCTACCCCTTTTTTTGTTCACTTGAAGCATAAAAGATTCTGCTCCAACCCCTTAACTTCATTCTGTATGTATCTCTGTGTTTTAAATGTGTTTCTTGTAAACAACATATTGTAGGATTCTGGCTTTTAATCCAGTCTGCTATCCGTTTCCATTTTATGGGAGAGTTCATCCCATTCACATTCACAGTTAAAATGACTATATCTATATTTCCTGACATCTTATTTACCTAAAGTTATATTTTTCTCTTCCCTTTCCCCTTACTCCCTTCCCCCCTCCCCAGTATTTTATTTTTGATGACCACCTCCCTTTAACCGTCCCTTTAGAACCCTGCCTCTTTTATACACCTTTCCCCTAATCCTTCTATTAATTTATCCCTTTCTTTTCCTCCTTTCTCTCCTACTTCCCTATACAGAGGGCCAAGTTTTTCCCTGAAATCAAATGTGTCTGATATGCTCTTTTAGAGCCCAATCTAATGAGAGTAAATTTTACACAATACTCATCACCCTCCCTTCTTTCCCTCAATTATATTAGATTTTCTATGTCTGTTCATGAGACTTTGCATTATTTTACCTCCTTTTTTTTACTTTATTTTACCTCCTTTCCCCTCCCACCCTTTTTTTTACAATATGATATACCTTCGACTTCTAATTTCTTTTCGATTGTTATCAAAGTAAAATCAAATTATACCCCCATTCTTTAAGGATACCCCTAGTAGAGATATAGTTCCCAAGAGTTCTTTCCTTTTTACCTTTTTACGCTTCTCTAGAGTTCTGTGTTTGGAGGTCAAATTTTTTGTTCAGATCTGGTCTTTTCATTAGAAATAGGTGAAATTCTCCTGTATCATTGAATGACCATCTTCTTCCCTGGAAGATGATGCTCATTCTAGCTGGATAGCTTATTCTTGGCTGTAATCCAAGTTCTTTTGCCTTTTGGAATATCTGATTCTAGGACTTTCTATCCTTCAATGTGGAACCTGACAGATCCTGTGTAATTCTAATGACAGTTCCTCAGTATTTGAACTGTTTTTTTTTTTTTTCTAGCAGCTTGTAATCTTTTCCTTGGTGCGATAGTCCTGAAATTTGGCCACAATATTCCTTGGGGTTTTAATTTTGGGGTCTCTTTCAGGAGGTGATCGGTGAATTCTTTCAATACCAACTTTGCCTTCTGATTCTAAAATATCAGGGCAATTCTCTTTCATGATTTCCTGGAAGATAGCATCAACGTTCTTTTTTTCATTGTGACTTTCAGGGAGTCCAATAATTATTAGATTGTCTCTCCTGGATGTGTTTTCCAAGTCAGTTGTTTTTCCTAGGAGATATTTCATATTTTCTTCTATTTTTTCATTTTTTTATTTTTGTTTGACTGATTCTTGAAGTCTTATTGAGTCATTCATTTCAATTTGTTCAATTTTAATTTTTAAGGTATTATTTCCTTCAGTTATCTTTTTTAAATCCTTTTGTAACTGGCCAATTGAATTTTTTGGTTCATTGCATTCTTTTTCCAATTCACCAATTTTGTTTTTCAGTGAATTGTTGTCTTTTACCAATTCACTATTTTTATTTTCCTGTGATTTGGTGACTTTTTCTAATTCACTAATTTTGTTTTTCAGTGAAATGTTGTCTTTTTCCAATTCACTAATTTTGTTTTTCAGTGAATTGTTGTCTTTTTCCAATTCACCAGACTTATTTTCCAGTTTTTCACATCTCTGTTGCAGGGCGATGTTTCCTTCTTGCCCTGCTCTCAATTTATTTCCCCAATCTTCTTCTAGCTCTCTTTTGAGATTCTTTATGCAATCTTCCAGGTAAGCCTTCTGAAAGGGAGACCAGCTTAAGTCCACCTTTGTGGCTTTATCTGGGATTGTTTTCAGAATCTCAGGATCTGGGGACTGCTCTAGTTTCTCTTCGTAAAAGCTGTCTATGGTGAGAGCTCTCTTCTTGCTCATGATGTTTAGTTGAGGTATCAGTCACCAGCAGGGAATTCTGCAGCAGCAGCAGCAGCAGGGATTTCAATGTGCCCTGGGGCAATTGGCTGAGTTGACTTCTGGTCTGGGGCTGATCTGGCTAGATCCGCACTAGGACCACACTTTCAGCTGCTCTCAATCCACCCTTTATCAAAGATAGACCTGCCAAAGCACCTGCCCGCAAGCAGAGCAAAGTGGCCCAAGCATCTCCCAGGGACTTCCTGGTAGCCTAAAATCTTCTGGTCCTTCCCAGCCCCGGACTTGCACCCCGGCTGTGCACTGGCATCTGAGCGCTGGGAGCTGCTCGATCCCCTGCCCCTCTAAAACTGACCTCAGAAGTTCTTTCAAAGTAGATATTTGATAGAAGTGCGTTGTAGTCCAAGTGTTTGGTGACGCCCTCACTCCAAAACCAGTTCAGAGGCTCAATTTGTCTGTGTCTGAGGGAAGGTCTCAGGAGCTCACAGAGAAAGCTGTCTGCAGTTCGCCATCTTGGCTCCACCCCCCTGAAGGGATGCTCTTGAGTACTTGTATGCAGATAAATCTTTAACAATGAACTTTCCAAAATACTTTTAAGTTTAATCTGCATTAACATTTTCTTCACTGTCTACTTAAGTCTAGATAATCAACAAACAATAAATCTAACTCTGATATGTAGCATTAGACAATACCCAATGCTCATACTGAAATTTTAACAATGGGGAGCCTACTAGAGCTGTCTTTAGTATACTCTGTATATAGATATCAATGGCTACAACTTTCCTTGAATCTACCAGAGTAACTTAGAACCTCTTGCTTTACTGATATCACTCTGAGTTATCCTAAATGAAAATTCCTTGAGCACAAAGACTGTTTCACTGTTATTAATATTATTTTTTATTCCCAGCACTTACATGGTGGGAATTTGTACTTGTACAAATTACCTTGTACATAATAGACACTTCATTGATGAAAGTAGAATGATATTTTCTAGGAAGAAAATGTCAGGAAAGTATAGTACCCTGGAATAGCTATAGATGTTAAGTATTTAAACATCATCCTTATTTGGGGTGCTAATGCGCTGCTTCTTTTGAAGCCAATAGAAATATATGTGAATGCATTTTATAGACATAATACATATATATGTGTATATATCTGTATATATATATATATTTGTGATAATATATGTACACACATATATGGGGGTTATGTATATATATGTATATATACATATGTGTGTGTATATATATATATATATATATATATATATATAAAATCTCACATTCTGCTTAAAATGTAGTCAGACAGCAGTGTGTCTTTCCAAAACATTATTAGGTATTATTACAGAATGTGAACACCTTTCATTCCTGACAAACAGGAAATGTATGCTGCTCTACCCATATGTCAATCAGAGTGATAGCATCAATTTTATGGTTTTTAATTCATCCCCACCTCCTGCCGAGTCTTTTGCTCATCCCAAATTATGAATCTTAAGAGGTGTGTGATTAAGAAGAAGAAAAAATATGCCTGTGATTCTATGAATTCTTATATTAAAAGACTATTGTCCAATATCTAAGTTTGGAAAGCATATTCTCTTTACTGTTAAGTGACTAAATGTGAAAATATTCTATTCCCTGCAGGTAGAAAAGTCTACTATTTTTTAAACTTTATTTTCATATTTTCCTAATCACCTTGACGAACAAGTTTAGACACAGTGCCAGTTTGGTTACTAGCCAAACAGAGAAAGGAGCCTGGGGACATTTTGAATCATGAAGGTACAAATCCATGTCTAGATGTGGTTCTTCAATCAGGTACATTTCCACTTATAATTTCATTGTCTATTTGATTTACTAGTCTTTTGCTGTCTTTTTAATGGATCAAATAACAAATTAAAAAAGCGATCCTGCATCCTAGAACCAAGAGAGGCAAAAGAATCATCTGAAGATAATTTCTCCCTTTCCACCCTTTACTCTTTTTCCTGTTTCTTTTCCTTAATAAAATGCAGCATTGTTAGTATGAAGCAAGACCGTTTAAAAAAAAAATCACCAACATAGTGCTTACTTCGCAATGGGGGCTCTGAAGCCTGGGGTGACTGAATCTGTCTTCCCAAGCTCATCTCTTATTTCTGGGGAAGAGCCATTTCCCTTGTGTTGTTATTGGATTTTCTTCCCCCTGTCTAACTCCACCTGGACTCCATGTGCTGCCACAAACACATCAAGAATCATGGTCTTATTTAAAGTTTAGGGATATAACTTGGTGATTGCCTTTTGAGAGATCAGGCAATAGTTGACAGTTGGGAAGGAGTGGTATTTTTCACTCTCCAATAGTGACTGTAAGGCAAACATTTCATTGCTGGCAGACAATCCTATATTTGCTGATAGCACATGTCATATTTCATGGATCCTTAATGTGAACTTTCAATGTGAGGAGGCACCCATATTTAATTTACCTCTGACCATTTCAATCAAATGGATAACATGTATAGCTCTTCAGTGCCCTAATAAGTGTGCACACAATCCTGAAGTAACCCAGATGGCATCTGCCAGTATTCTTCATTCCATTTTTACCACAGTTTCTCTGTGATTCAGAAGTGAAGTATTCTCATTCTTTTTTCATGCAAAAGCAAATAAACAAATAAGCAAAACTATTCTTCTCTTCCTGGTGGGGTACAAACATAAAACACTGTAGTATCGAGAGTGATGATTGCTAGGTATGTACAGCCTTAGCTAATCAAGTTGGGGCTGTTTTACAGAGGAAGATATGCCCACCAGGCCTGCAACCCTGGAAAACCTACAATGAAAGACTGGCCTAACCCTTTAAAAAGTGCATTCTGAGTAATATACAAAATTTCACTGGTTTGCCATTTTTTTCTACTAAAGGTTGGTACTTTTTAAACTCAGAAGTTAATCAAACTGCCTCCTTTTCCTCCTTATATGCTGCTCCTCCCACGCCAAATTCCTGTGTCCTCAGCTACTTAGACTTTGCACTTGAGCCCTGGAGCCAGTCTGAAAGCCAAAGTCTGAAAGCCAAAGCTTGTATGAAAGTGTATTTAAATACATCCATGGTCCAAGGTATAGTCTGGACTTGAAAACACTGTTCTGGCACTCTTATGATCTCTCTCACTCATTAGTCACTAATTCTTTGCTTTCTTGTATTTGTCACTTTTTCAGATTGAAGCTTCCTGAGGAGAGGGACACAGCCTTCAATTCTCTTCTTTCCTCCATCACACAGGGCTTTAGACATTATAAGTACTGATTTATTGATTGGCCATTCTTTTTTTTCTTACTGTCTTAAAAAACAAGTGCTTGCCATAGGGATGCAGAAGAAGAGACTATACACATTTATCTGTTTTGACTGCTATAAATACTGAAATTAACCACAAGGGACACATGAATGAAGATGTTATCTGTGTCCAGAGAAAGGACAATAAATAGAAATATGTATAAAATGATTTTATTTTTATATTTATTCACACATATGTGATATGTGAGTGTATGTGTGTGTAATGCTCGCTATCTCTAGGATTGGAGGGGAGAAAAAAGGGAAAAAAGAAATTTACACAATAACTTTATTATATATTTAAAAGAATAACAAGTTATACATGATAGATTTTTAGTTTCATGTACAATCATTATTTATTATATTGTTATGAAAATGCTTGTTTTATTCATAAATTTAAAAAGTAATACATAAAATTTTATACTGCCCTATCTGAAAGATTCAAACCCCTCCTCAAACCTTTACTTATTCAGAAACACATAAAATCCAACTATATTAATGAAGATACCAAGAACTTAAGTCTTCCATTTGAACCACTGCTATTTGCTGTTTTTAGTTACAGAATCTCTTTCTTGGTCTTTCTAGGGATGCCACATCATATATTATCTATGAAGTTGAACTCTGATGTCTTTGAGTACAACAAAATTGGTCTAAAGAGTATTAGGCTGTTGGACTGGTGAGAAGTATGAGGTTCTCTGCTGCTTTTGTCCTGTGCCCATTTGATTTCACTTTTAAGGGAATTTATGTTTGGGAAACACGAATGTGCTTTATTTTCTGTTGGAGTTCCTCAAACTTTTCTCATTAAATTTTCAAATCAACAACTATTTAAGTACCTGCATTTTCAGCACTGTTTCAGGCCTTTTAGAGGATTCAAAAAAAGTGTAAAATCCATACTTTTAACCCAGGAGAAACAGAGATGGTTTAGAGAGGGTACCCCTGGAAATTTGAGTGCAAATTTGTGTATGTGAGGGGGGGAGCAAAATAGAAATGGGACCTAATTAAAAAAATGATTTATGACTGATGCTTTTTTCTTGTTCACATATTATTACATCATCATAATAAAAGGTAGATATTTCTTTGTCCTAAATGTTCTTATAATTCTTAAAATCTTAATTATTCTTAAATTTAAATTCTTAAATTCTTAATTCTAAAAGTTCTTATAATTTACATAGTAATAGCTATAGAGAAGAATTTTGCTCAATCATTATATATATAGTATTCTGATGCTCAGTTTTTATTGATTAATGATGACCAGGAGAATCAGTGTAAGTAGTGGCTGGAGAGTCTGTGTCAGAATCAGAAAGGCTTAGTGGCAATATGTGCTCTATGGCAAATAGCATAACTTTTCACTGCTCTAAGCCATTTGTATCAAACTCAAATATATAAAAGATCTTTGTGTGCTTCACTTTGACTTAAAAACCACAAATAACATTATCTATGTTGTTTTATAATTTATTTATTTTGTTAAAGATTTACAGATTGTTTTTCAATCTAATTCAGGCTACACTGAGGAATTTTGCAAGTTTTAAGTCCCCCAAAATGAGTCTGATACTTCTCTATCAGTCAATTCTCTTATGTTATAAGTTACAAAGTAATTGCTTTAATAGAAAGAGTTTCCTCACCTATATCAATGGAATCACATATCCTGCACAATAGATTATGTATTTATACAAATATTATATACATATGTGTATATATATGGGCATGTATATGCAAATAGAGAATGCTTATAATGAAATATACATGAATATATATGCATATATATACTTTCCTACTTTATAAGAATCTCTACTTATATTATTACTATAACATTCAACCGTATATGTGTATACATACACCTTACTGCAGTTGTTAGTGATCACTATAACATAGTAGCATAATATGCATACATATCCCTATAGATTAGGAAAGTTCATATATATCTTCACATATATGTATATAGACATAGATATGTTGTAGTGATTATTAACAGCAGCCCTAAGGAAGGTGTCATATCACCTGCAAAGGGCTTCACTAAAGCACACTGATTATAAATCTCAGATTCTTTTTCACCCTAGCCACCCCAAAATGTTTCCATATGACTGAATTTTTACTGGCTCTGAGTAACTATTTTACTCAACAGGGGACAAGGACCAGATGGCATGCAGACATGTGCCTGAGACTGGGTGAAGAACATGTTTGTCCTCCATTTCATGTCACTGTCACCACTGAACAGCCTACACATAAGCTAAAACTTAATGCTAAGTTTATTTTCCTCCCTCCCCCATCTCAAGTATCTAATGTATGACTACGAAATAGTGTAACTGCTTTATAACAAAAAAATCCCTCAAAAGAAAAAGAAAGCAAAAATATAAACCCAAACTAAAATATTCAAAGGTGGATAGCCAAATAGTGCAATATAAAGGTCACTAAACTGGAAATTAGAACTCCTAGTTTCTTCTCCCAGTTTTCTTAACCTCAGCTTTCTTAAGAAAGAGGTGATTAGATCCCATTAACTCTAAATTTCCTTCCAACTTCAGAGTTTTATGATAACGTAAAGTTACCTTTGGTGGCTATACACTTGTTCCAAGGACACTACCATTACCCCAAACACTCTGGAAATTGTCATATTGCCTTAAGAGTCCTTTGCTTCTTCTTTAGAACATCATTAATGGTGGCTGGTTTTCATAGTTGAAGGTTGGACTTATTTTTTGGAAAACAGTCAAAGATCATTTGAAACCACAAATAGAGTGGGTGGTCAAACCAAGTGACACAGTGATACTGTTTTTGACCCAAAAAATTGAGGTGTGGTTATAAAGTAATATGACTTGTGTATGAATATATGTGTGTGTGGCCTATAAGAAGGCAATTTCAAAAGATATATCTTTAAAATGTTTTGAGCAATAAAGGTATGATTAGAATGAATCGTGAAATGGTTAGGCTGAAGGGAAATGTTTTAGAGCATTATTTTTTAAAGTTCAGTATATAATCATGATCAAACTAAGAACCTTAGAGAACATACTAAATGGAATGAAAATATATAGTTTTATAATGTATTTCTCCTCATAAGTTTATGATTAACTTATTGATTAAAATAAAGCACAGTAAAACCAAAGTCCTGCTACAGAGCTTTCTCCATTCTCAAATGCCCTTGCTATGGAAAAATAGGACCAATGAATAGTACTCCAAAAGATAGAGAAAAACATTCTTTTCATTGCCAGCTCTTCCTAGTAAAAAGAACATTTGTAGAAATTACAACTGAATACAACTAAAATTTACATAGTTCTCTGTCAGAGAGGAAATTTCAAAGAATCATAAATCATGGAATTTGATCCAACCAATCCATACAATAAAGGAGTCCCCATTGTTACATACCTCACAAATTGAAGACATCTGATGATATCTAACCCATCACCTTCTGAGGCAGGTCTTTCTACTCTTGGATAGCTCTAATTGCAAGAAAAAGTTTTTATTTGTTGGGGTTTTTTGGTTGTTTCTCTAACATAGAATTGAAATTTGCCTTCTTAGTAACTTCCACTTATTCCTCTCAGTTCTTCCCTCTGGATCCAAATAAGTCTAATGCTGTTTTTTTTAATGTGATAGGGCTTCATATTGGTTGAGCCTTCTTACTTCCTAACAAAAATAAGTAAAGCGATTGAGAATGATAGTCATATTCTACTGAAATCTTCTTATAGTGTACATATACTGCTAAGATTCATACCAAGACTGCTCTTCCTCAAACAAGAAAAAGCAAGCATAACGTTTGAATATAGCAAACGGAGAGTAATTGCTGCCTCAGTTGCTTCAGCTGAGTTTATGGACCCCACAGAAAGAGACTTTTCTCAAGGGATCATAATAGCATTATTTGCCATGGAGGGAAAAATCATCTGAATGAATCCCATTTTCAAAAATTTTCTTGGAGATACTATAATTTGATTCTACTACCTTGTTCCTAATGTTTTATACTCCCTTCAACCACAGGCTGCAATGGAAATAGACATTTCTTAAGGACAACAGAATACTTGGGATAATCTAAGAAATGAAGAGGAGGAATCGAGCAGGTACAAATTATCTTCTCCCTTCTCTATTTCAATTTCTCTATCCCTCTTCTTTCATCTCATCTTCCCCTTCCTTACCCCACTTGATGCTTAAACCAATTCAGAAATGTGTGGTGTGTGCTACATTATTTTCCAGGTCATTTCTAAGGATCTAGGTGTTCCTCTAGTCAGCCACAGATTCCAGGATTTTAGCACCAGAAAGTCTGCTTACCAGGCCTTTTTGCTTTGTTTTTCATGAACATTTATAACATTAGGTCACACTTTACCCGAGAAGCTTTATTTTCCATCTGCTCTCCATTTTTACTCTATTATTAGGCTGTGCATTTCCTTTGGGAACAGCACAGTGGATTTTAATTCTGGTATTCGGATCCCTTCTCATGTCCAGAATTCTCACTGACGTCAGTGAGGAACATGGGCATAGAAGGAGCACATTTTAGCTCAGCTAACCCCACAAGCAGTTTTAGGAAAATTCCCTTCAATTATCGCTTCCCTGAAACTTTACTTAGGACCTGCATTCTTTTCCTAAAGACACTGGAGCCTGCATACAACCTTGAATGACGCTGATACTGTATGATACCCTCAAAGGACAGCCTAAAAAATATTGACTTTCTGTTAAAAGGCTTTTAACATAAATTATAGGAGATTAGCAAAATGCATTGCAGGCTATTGCTGAAAATGTGAAGATTTTTTTATTTAAAACTTTCTTTTCCATTGACTTTAGCGACTATGATTTCAACCATCCTTTATTTTATTGTCCCTTTCACATATTGTTATTTTGTGAAACTAGAGCTGTTCAGGAGGAACATGGGGACCTACAGGAACTGAAATTGTTTGTCTTCATTATCTGGTAGACCTGCTCGAGCCTGTAGCCCCCGACAGAAACCACAAAACTCTACAAACTGGCAACTGTGGGTTTGTCTGTTCTGTATTGATTCTATTTCTGGAAGAAAAAAAAAAGCATGAAGACCAATGTGTGAATCATGTGACTATACAACTGAACAAATGCGCCAGCAAAAGGGGCTGACCAAGACCTTTCACAGCCAGGTCAGGATGGGAACCTCAAAACTCTGTGTGCTTCTTAACCATTTGCTTTTATTGGGTTGTCTTTGATGTTTAACTCTCTGTGTGGTGGAATATAAAAATACAGTAGAATGCCAATAGAACTTGGCTCATCATCTCATAGATTTGGAAATATCACAGTCAAATGTAACTAGAGACAGGAAGACTCTAATATAACCCAATTAACCCAAACATTGGAATGGTCCTCTATAACAATAATAAATGTTGAAACAAAAAGCATACTTTATAATACATTAAAAAAGTATTTGCATTTCTGCAGCTAACTGTTGTATACTATAATGTTTTCTGTTAATGCCAGTATTTTCCCTCTGAAATTAGCTTCTACTTGCTGTGTGTGTATGTGGCATATTCAATTTTTGCAAGTGTCTCTCCTTCAGTAATATAAGCTCCTTAAGGATGAGGACTGTGTTTTTGTTGTTGTTGTTGTTTTTGGTATCCTTAGCACTATAGTACAGTACCTGACAGATAATTAATACTTAATAAATATTTGCTAACTGCCTGGTTAATCAGGCATAGGATCATAGATTTAGTGCTGTTAGAAATCTTATAGGTCATCTTGTCCAACACCCTCATTTTACAGATGAGATTGTGAGAGCAGCAGAGTTTAAGTGACTTGCTTAAGTTTGCTCAAATGGTAATATATAGTCAGTATTCCATCTCAAGTCTTTTATTTCCTCTAACTCGTCTCCATTATATTCTGTTTATGCTCCAAGTATTCAGTACTTAAGTCTTGCAATCAGCTACTACATTTTGTTATCTTGTGAATATTAATATGGGATAGCTAGGTGGCACAGTGGCTGGAGCACTGAGCCAGTTCAAATGCTGGAAGACCTGAGTTCAAATACACTATCACAAAATTACTAGCTGCAGTGACTCAGTTTCCCCTTCTGAAAAATGAACTGGAGAAGGAAATAGGAAACCTCTCCAGTATCCTTGTCCCCAATGGGGTCAGAAAAAGCCAGACCCAACTGAAAAATAACCCAACAAAAACAATAACAACAATAAACAACAAGAGATTACTTCCTATTAAAACACACACACACCCCAAAATAGTTTCCCCCCCAACAATGACAATGCAGCCATCTGTTGGTCGTTCCATTTCATTGAACAGCTGCTTTCAGATAAATAAATCTGAATTCCTTAGGCTTGTACTGGTATGCAGGCAGAATGTGTGGGTACCCGCATTGACTCTCCCACCCAAAGCAAGACCTGTCATTGTACAAAAAGAGCTTCCTCCTAATTATACAAATGACTTTTAACTGATATAGGAGCAGTTCAAAGATATTCTCTCCCCCCATAGACCTAAATGTCTTATCTTAGGGTTACTTTAGTGAAATAATACAGCTAAAAATTAGGGAAGCCTGGAAGAAAGAGGCATTCATTGATCTCCTTAGAACACTTGCTCTAGCAGATTCCATATCACCCCCCCTAAATCCAAATAAGAAATTAACTTACAGTGCCAGTGGCTAGGACTCATCTGCTAATAAAAATCCATTTTTTATTCATTTTATCAATACTTCTGCCCTACACTTAGGGCAGCTATATGATATAATGGATAGAGTGCTAGATCTACAGTCATGAAACTCCTTGTATTGAAATATGGCCTCAGTGTTTACTAACTGTATGATCCTGGGCAAGTAGCTTAATCCTGTTTGCCTCAGTTATTTCAACTATAAAAATGAGCTGAAGAAAGAAATGGCAAACCATTTTAATATTTTTGCCAAGAACATCCCAAATGGGGTCATAAAGAGTCAGATAAGACTGAAATGACAGAACAATAGCACTACATTAGAAGCCTGACAAATGAATATGCTACAACAGTGAATCCAGAAGCTTTAATCCTAATAATGTCAAACTAATATGTAAACATAAGAGTTTCTTCCAATTGAGCCACAACAACGATGTCCTGAAAAAGTTGACAATAGTATGATATTTTTGTAAATAAATGACTATGCAATTCCCTTCTTTCTTATATAACCTGATTTTTTTTCTTCCTTATAGTTTTTGATATGCAGTGCACATGTACCAAAATAAAAACCTAGGGTGTGGAATGTGAAGTGGGTGGGTGGGAATGAGGAGTGGGCTGGGAAGAAAAGCAGCTAGAAGCAAAAGGGGTTCTGCCGGCAATACAGGCAGAGAACCTTCAGTAAAATTGGATCTGCTTCTTGAGTACATAATTTAGGACATTTGTTACAAGATTACTGTGGTTTTCTATAAATGTTAGTTTGCTGCATTATTTTCCATGAACCAGTTTTTCAGAATGTGGAATATTTTGCCCCCAAAACATGGAAGCATTAAAGCTCAGATGAGCCACTGATTCATGGGGAGTCACCCAGAAACAGCTGGTCAGCCATCTGCAGCTCCAGAGTCCTCTTATTTTTACTTTATTCAGCTAATTCTTTATGAAGAAGAGAAGAGAGGAAAGGGAGACACATAAATCCTGAGTGAAGAGCATGGCTCATTCTAAGAAAATGATGACTAACTACTGACCAAGACAGATATCTGGTAACTTGATGTGCTGTATATTAAGCGGAAGAGGTTCCTATGTGCATTATGCCTTCAAAATATTACTACCTGTGCATTATTTTCTACGGGTCCTGTCCTTCTGTTGGGGGAAAAATCCTGAGGACACAACATTGATTGTTGTATGGGAATTGTGCCAGAATAGAGCACCTTTGAGAAGAGAGATCTGACATTTTCAAGACGGGACATAAAGTCAAGTCTGGAAAGTTATGTACCCTTATTTTAATGCTATTGATGTGTTGAATAACCTTGAACATGAGGCATTTTAACTGCCTGCATTACTCTGTTTTGCAGCCACAATGATAATGTTTGCCCCACTTGTCAGAGAATAAGAAATAATTCATTTCAAAATGCTCAATGTTATAATTTAGGTAGGTAAAATGAAAGTTAGGTAAATATTAAAGCAGAATCATTTTGAGCCCAGGTACTGTTTAAACAATAGGGACAGTTAGCTCAATAGATGAAAGAGTTGGGCTTGGAGTCAGGAGATCCCATTTTCAAATCATTGCAAATCTGGCCTCCTAGCTATTTGACTTGGGGCAGGCCACTTAACCCTGTTTGCCTCAATTTCCTCATCTATAGAATGAGCTGGAGAAGGAAATGGAAAACCATTCCAGTATCTTTGCCAAGAAAATGGGGTTACAGAGAATCAGAAATGACTGAAACAATTCAACAAGAACTGTTCTAACACATTCTTTTTTAAAACCAGACTTCTAATATCATATGTATGATGAACTTTGGCAGGAAACTTCCTTTACCAATTCAATCTCTTCTTCAACTTAGACAATTATAGAGCTTCCTGAAGCATTGAGAGGGGTAAGTGACTTGCAGGAGTATTGATCAGAGATGGTATTTTAATCCAGACCTTCTTGATTTAAGGCCAGCTGACTAGCCAACAGGCCATACTTTCCTTTTCACACACATACTTTAGTGGAGGAAAAACCTTTGTAAAGAATTCAGAACAGGATTTATCCAATAAATGGTGAATATTCAGGCCTGACTAAAGATTCAGATGCCATGCAAAATAGAAGACAGGCCATTATGGTGTCCTAGCTTACTTTACCATTGGGAACTTTACTTAGAGGTCAACACCCTCCTGCAGGTAAAGTATTCATCAGCTTTAAGGGAAAAGGTTCTCAGGTGCACAGGTGTTTGATGCCTGTTGGTAGGTATAATTACAGTTTAATCAAATTCTTGTGTGCCTTCAGAGACTGCTTTTGGCACACCTTTTAAAATTTTTCATGATTCATCAGGATCATTTACCCAGACCCATCATCATAATAATTTTTGCTGCAAAGTTAACATTTATTTTACTGCATTAAGTCATACTTCTCATGGGAGTTTTCTATCCAGGCCTTTCTGTGGCCTTCATAATAATAGTTCCTAGAACTCTAGTTCTCTTAAGGTGTATGGCAAGAAAAGAAGCCTTAACTTCTTAGTAATAGTGGGCAGAGGAGTTAAACTTCGATGGAACTAGTTAGCCTACATGGCATACAACTCATTATTTTCTGTCCGCCCCAACACACCCACAGGAAACAAAGTCAGTCAGCCACAATTAACAAAAAATCCACCTTTTATCCATAAAGTATTATTTTTTTAGCCTTAGAAAACCATCTGTACTGTAAATTTCTGCGTGCCTTATACATTCCCTGTTTATTCTGTGATTTAATCCAAATAAAGATTGTTTTCACCTCAGCAGCAAAGGAATTACATGGGCTACCTTTCAGACCGTCAGTCAGAGCAAAGCCACACATATGCCCACAGTGTACACTGGTGCTTTTTCACAGTGTTATTTGGGGAAAACATGTTGCATGTTCTCCTGCCTCTCCTAGTTTTATATTTTGAATTAATGCAATTTATTCTAATTTATGACAGTTTGAAAGTCCCCTCAGTGTTCCTTCTCCCTCCCCCCAAATAGTAAAACAGTTATTTACATAGAAGAGGGAAAAAGAAGGGAAAAAAAGTATTGCATTACAAAATTGGGTGGGAAAGTGTGTGCACAGATTGTGTCTTTGTGGCAGCCTTCCACTGTATGTGCTGATTGTATGGATGTCTCCTGTGACACCTCTTGCTGCTTCTTCAGAGACAGGAATGAAATTATGGAGACTCTTTCTCCTACTTCTTTAAAGAAAGCCTTATACAATTGAGTTAATTACCTTCCCCTCCCCTCCTGTTCTCTCTCTCACTGTATTTATATAGCAGCTATCACCATAGTACCTACACACTTTGACAAGAGTGCTATTTTAGCATGAAAGAACATAAAGGGGGAGGGATATTCTTCCTTGTCCTAGCACCAGCTTAGTGCCAAGACTGTAGGAACTCTATGATCTTTCTTTTGGCCTTTAAATAGTCCTGAGTCAAATTAATGGAGCTGAGAACACCTCACACATATGCTTATAGCAGGTATGCCATAGATTTAGCAATGTGCAGGTATCTGATAGCATGTAGCAGGTATATTTATTGACATCTTATATATTTTTGTATATATATATTTATATATATATATAGAGAGAGAGAGAGAGAGACATCTTATCCTGATTCCCAGACACTTAGATTTCCTGATTTGAAAAGTTCTATGGCTGTCATTTTGTTTGTAGAGTATAATTTATGCTCAAGAGGTCACTTGGGTTTGGGTTGGCTTCTTAATTGAGATTGCATTGAGTAGAGAAGAGCAGGGAAATCAAATGGATTTCAGGGCCAGCCTGGGAACTGGGTGAACTTTAAGCCTCATGAATTTCTGTTTCCTATCAACAATGCTGTGTTAAAAGATTAAGTTGTAGCTGGGGCTGAGCTTATCAAAGTTCATCAATTTCATGAGAGTAATAATGACTGATTTTTACCTAGGAATGTTACATTTTTACATACAGTGTTTTACTTAATTATCACAAAAACTTTAAGAGGCATAAACTACAAGCAAAATTCTCCTTATTTTGTAGATGTGGAAATTGAGACTATGTAGATTTAATTTATTTGAATGAGGGAAAACATTTATTAGGCAATTACTATCTGCCTAAGCAATAGGGTTATAAGGCAAACAGGTAAGATGTTCTATCCCTAAGGAGTCTAAATTCAAGTAGGGAAAGGAAACTTATACAAGTGGTGGCAAAGGAAGAATCTTTGAACAAGAATGTAAGCAAGAACAATAGTGGAGTAAAAGGGCAATTGACTAATATCTCTTTGCCAGAAATGATGCTCTTTTGACTTGATTACTATTTTCAAAAGGTAAGGAGAGAGAAAGTATGTATCATAGAGATGGCTGGAGAAAGGCATGTTTTGCTAGAGACCAGGTAAGATAAGGTGTCTATAGTCACAAAGACAGTACCAGAAGTGGAATCTAAAACTAGGCCTTGATTACTTCCTCTTTGCATTTAGAAACCATTATCACAATCTTGGAATACATATCATACTGACACAGATGATTGAAAACAGAATGATGAACACACACACAAAAATATGAAAAGCTAAGTAAATCAGGAGACCCTAATTCTTTTTTTCTAGATAATATATATATATATATATATATATATTTAATAAAGCTTTTTATTTGCAAAACATATGAGTGACCTTTCAACATTGACCTTTGCAAAAAAAAAACTTTTTTTTCCCAAGCTTTTCCTTTCCCTCCCCCTACCCCCCACTCCTAGATGACAGGTAATCTAATACATGCTAGATAGGATAAGTTATATGATAAATACAATACATGTATACATATCTATACAGTTTAGATAATATATATTGATGGCTGTGAGGTACACATAGAGTCCCTTATGAACTAATTCTGACTGTCCAAATAGGATTGAAGTACTTGTCCTTTTTAAATATTTGCTCTCTAAACCTGAGTGATGTATATTCAGATGCTCAGCTAAAATGACCAAATAGAATGAATTGACAAAGCAACCTAATTTGAGTATATTTGAATTGATATGTGAACCCTGGAGAAATGATCTATATGGACATCTTCCAACTTTTTTTTTTCTTCTTGGATACTTCAGAATGGATGAAGATAATCTTTTTTAGTTTCTTCTTTGATATTCATTTCAATATCTCTTAACCCCTCTCCCATGGTATATTGATACCAATAAGAGACTGAATTGAAGGCTGTCCTTGAAAGGAAGGTACAGATAAAAACTGTATAGGACTGGGAGGAATGAGTAAGTTGCATTTTTGCATCATCATTAATCATTCATCAAAGTCCACCAAAGCACTGAAGTTTCCTTTTTCAGGTGACCATATGTGGGACAGATGCCTATGTTCTATTTTACAAAAGGAGTGAAACCCTACATAGGTTTAGGTTTTTTTTTCTTTAAAAGGTACTAAAACCATCTATTTATACAGCTCTCATGGCCTAAGTACAAAACAAAACAAACAAACAAACAAACAAAAAAGCCAAGGCATAAATTGCCTTGTTCTTCTGTTCCTCCTGACTCAAGGCTTCTTCTGATCAGAAGATCAACATGGCTAACACAAGGACAGAGAAGTTATGCCAAGTATGTCAACTTTGTATTCTCATTGAAAGTGTCTTCCTTATTGTGACTACGAAAAACACTCTATAAACTGATAAATGATCTTTCAATGTTTCATTTCATTCCCATCTCAAGCCTAAGTTACAAGATTAATTTGACTCAGATCTAGATTCACATCCTCAAATAATCAATGTGTTTATTGTTAAAACAGTGCTGCTGCTGGTGGTGTATTTCTTGCTAAATATTTCTTTTTTGGGGTGTTCTTCTATTATGAGATCATAACAACCATTGTAATATAACTATAGGTCCCCTTCTCCTTAAATAAAACATTTTATAGTGTATATGATTAAAATTTAAAAAAATAGTCTTAAACTGACATTTAGGTTCTTTCATATCAATAGCCTTAAAAATAAGGATGACACATCTGAAACAGATTAAATTCTAGATTACAAACTAATCTAGAGCAATGGGTCTCAAAAATTTTGGTTTCTGGATCCCTTTATACTCTTAAAAACCATTGAAAATCCTAAAAAGCTTTTATTTATTTGGAACATATTTGTTGATACCAAATTAGAAATTTAAATTTTTTATTATGAAAATAATATTGATCTCACCAATCCTCTGAAAGGGTCTTAAAGACTTATAGGGGTCCCTAGAACATACTTTGAGAACTACTGATCTAGAGCATATATTTAATTGCTATGACTGGAACTTTGTAATATATTCTGCTGAATTGAACAATTCTGATCTCTCTAGGATCCTGGTCCTTTTTATTCTCATAAAAACCATTAATCAAGAAGACTCATTGTAAATATATAATGGGGTCATTCAGTGTATGTTATCTCACTAAAAAGATATATAACCTTAAAAAGAGGTAGGTCAGTTGGTGAATGAGATTGAACATTGGTTACTTGGATATCACATAGGTGCAAGATACTGTGCCAATTACTAAGGTATAGAAAAAAGATAAGACATGATTTTGGTTTTTGTGGGGCTCTAGCAGGAAAGATGGCAAACAGGCAAGTAATTATAACATAGAATATAGAGTTCATTTGAAAAGCACAATAAAGGAAATATAAAATGACTATGATATTTTAGAAGAAAGAGAGAAAACTTCTGGCCTTTGAAACATGTAAAGTTGAAAGAAGATGACATTTTATCTGGGCTTTGAAGGATGGGTTGGAATTAAAAGAGAAGGTAGATTATTTAATGAATTTTAAATATGAATTAAAATTAAAATAGTTGCTACAATGCTTTTACTTGACATAGTTATGAGAGATGTGAGGTGGAAATGGAAAAGTTGCAACATATTCCCCCAGAATTGCATATCACAGTATCAAAAAGATGCATGATTCAAAGAGGAAGTGGATGTTAGTTTAGTTAGTTAAGCTAGCTAAATCTAGGATCATCCACATAATGTCGAGATATAGGAAAAGATCTCCTGCATTTTCTCACTATGGAAAGTTTATAAGAGACATGGGCAAGAGTTACACAAGATGAGAAGTTTTGGATGGATTGTGATCTGCACAACTGAGGAGAGTGCACATATGAGAGAAAGCAACGAGTCACTGCAGTATTTGAACTCTGAGGTATCTGAGTCACATAAAAAAAGATGAGACTCATTCCACTTTGCTCAGATATAGGAACAATGCATAAAAGTTGCAGAGAACAATTGATGAATCTTATAATGAAATTTTTTTCTAAGAATTAATAGCCTAAAAGGGTTGCTTGGGGAAATATAACTAACCTTTATATACCCCTTCACATTTTGTAAACTACATTGCATGCATAATTTCACTAATTTTCACAAAAATTTGATTAGGTGGGTATTATCATTACCCACATTTCAATGATGAACCAAGTGAAGCTTAGAGAATTTAAGGAAATTGCCCATTATCACTATTAATAAATTTCTGAAACAGAATTCCAATCCAGGTCTTCCTTAATTCAAATCTTATGCTTCTACCTCTGTGATAGACCAGATCCCTTCACTGAGTATCTTTAGGAGAAAGTTGGATGAGAACTTTTAGGGAATATTGCAAAGAAAAATTTCTATTCAAGTATGACTTAGACTAGATGTTTTAAGGTCTTTCTGATCTTTGGTAGTCCCCTCTCATTTAGAAAGCCTCAACTCTTATATGTTGCTTCTCTTTCCCCCATGCCTGTCCCAAATTTTCCTAGATTCACATCATAGATCTAGAGTATCTAGATCTAGATTATGTAGTATAACCTCTTCATGTTATAGCTAGGAAATAGGTCCAGCTCAATTAAATAGTATGTCCAACATGTCACATATAGGATTTAAACTTTTACAATAATCCCCTCTAAAATGTACTTTATAAAATTATCCAGCCTCTCTTTAAAGATGTTCAATAAAGAAATAACTGTGTCCTAAGATGTCCCATTTTAGTCATCTGTATATACACATACGTATATATAAATATATGTATAGATGATGTCTATGTGTATATGTGCATGTATGTATGTGTGTGTGCGTGGGTAATCTGGCACATATATCATATATTTCTGGGCACATTGAACCTGAATTCACATAGCACTGCACTTACTCTCTTGCCTTCTCTGTTCTAAGCCCTATTCATATCATTCTCAACAGTGTGAAGCCATGTGGGACATTCTAAAGAGCAAGACATCTTGAGACAGTGGTATTAGAGGCTCATGATCCAGGTCCAACTTCTGATATTTACTACCCATGTGACTTAGAAAAATCATATAATCTAAGTTTTCTTAAATATAAAATGATGTGATTCAATTAAATTGCCTCTATTAACCACCAGTAGAGAAACTCTGTCTTGGCCCATCTGTTCTGCCCCAATTTCTTTTTATCTAAAGGCTAAGAATTGTTTCTCCTTAGTATCAGTCTCCCCATACTTAATGAATCAGAATCAGAATTCCCATTCATTTGGACTTCTTATCCAAATCTCTCTTAGCAAAGGCAGATGTACAATTGAAAGTTTCTTTAAATTTTTGTTTTATTAGTAACAGCAGGGAAACATAGAGATTTAAAATAGCAAATAGAAGGGGAAAGTTACAAAGTTACAATTAGTCTTAAAAGCCAACCCTTATCTTCAATGAAGATGCTAGAGAAGCAAAGCCTGTTTTGGTTTTGTTTTTAGTTCCTCTTCTTTTTACTGATTCATCTTATAACTGCTGTCTCTAGAATCAGCTTTTCCCAAGATTTTCATATTTCTCTCTCTCTCCCACATCCTCTACTACCTCATCACCAAGAAAACCCCTGTTTTAGGACCTCTACCCTAACATTGAAAAGTAAAGGATTTCCTTATAATCAGACTGAAAGAAGTTCATTTACATGGAATTTCAGATCCTCAAGTTGACATGGAGCTCATAGGTTATCTAGCATACTCTGTACCTTAAAAGGAATCACTTCTCTAACCAATGGTAGGAGGCTTTGTTTGTATAAATCTATAGTACAAGACAAGCCACTTTTGAACAGTTGTATTGATTAGACATTGCTTTCTTATACTGAGGTGAAAATTATTTCCTTATGCTTATAGCCATATACAATCTAGTTCTTTTTCACCTGACAGAATTTCTGGTGCTTGAAAAGAGTTAGCATGTGCTTCTAGCTGAAATCCCCAAGTTTCCTTAACCAATCTTCCTATGATATGATTCTGAATCTCTTCACCATATTGGTCACCCGCCTCTGGCTGCTTTCAGTGTCTCAATGTCTAGTCTAAAATATGGTGACTTAGAACTGAACAGTATTTGCAGAGGTGTTGTTTAACTGGGATAGTGCCCAGAAGTATCAGAACTTTCTTTATTTTAGACTTTCTCTGCTTTTATTTAGTATGCTAGGAAACATGATAAATATGTCATGTTGCTTGCCTTCTCAATGGATGAGAGAGGAGCTGACAGAAAGGAGAGAATTTGGAACTCAAATTTAAAAAAATAAATTAAAAAATGAATAAAGTCATTTTTTCCCTTTAAAGTAAGGATATAAGATGAAGGTACCTTTGAGATTAATCTTTCATGTTGAAGCTAACATTTATTACAGCCTATTGGTCTTTTTACATGACTTTTTTTTCAGTCATGTGTCCCCCTTCCCTACTGCATTCACACAGCTCATTTTTAAAACACAATTTTCAATCTATATTAATAATTTATTGTGAGGAATTAAATTAATTACAAAGTTTAAAGGGCATTTCTTCAGTTTTTTGAGAAATTAATGTCATATATGCTCATTAGAAGTTCTGCCTAACCTATTCTATTCCCCATAATTGTTCAGGAATAAAAGAAACTGCCTCAGAAATCACATCCCAGATACTTTCAGAAAAATAGGCTAAAATTCATCCAATCATGGTGACTTGAATTCATTGATGTCAATGCCAAGTGTTATTATTTATTAGGCCATTTCTGTGATCTGTTTCATCTGTGATCTGTGACATCTATTTACTCCCTCTGGCTGGGTGGTCTATAATACATGTTCACTATAATAATACTTTTGTTTCTTTCCACAATAGGTCTTAGCCAATCTCTCAGTGATTATGCTGGATAATAAATACTTAGTACTCTTCAGCAGAGAGTCCTCTTTTTTATTATAACTAATATTAGATATCATCTCATCATCTTCCTCTGAAGTTTTAGGAACTGTGTTCTATAGAGAGAGACTAGCTCTACTTTCTATACAGAGTCTTGAATTGATTCCATAGTTAAAGTGGTTCAATTGCTTTTTTCTAACCTTTTCTGTTTTACATTTTTTCAATCCTTTACTCTTCTGGCACAGATTTTAATTCTCCTCCACATCTGTAATTTTTTTTTCTTTATTTTGCTCTTTAGGCATTTCTTATCTTCTTTCTAGAAGAATTTCATTCTCTGTGATAACCTGAATAGAAAAATCATTCTTTGTTGTCCTTTCACACTTTTTTCTAACATATTAATTACTTCTTGAAGAAATAGAAACATAATATAATATTTTCAGGCCACTGGAATACTCCCCTTGACCTTGACACCCTCTGTTCCCTATTAACAGCTGTAACAAAATTTCTGGCCACTGATCTGTCTGCTACGCTGGGACCCCTTTTCTCAGAAATGTCTAAGTGAATCCACATACACACACACACACACACACACACAAACACACACACACACACAAGAAAAAAAAAAAACCTTTAAAGAATAGCATCAAGGTTCTGGGTCCTTTTTCTCTATCTCCAGTTATTATTAATGACCTCATTAGCACCTGTGGTTTAATTTTCATCTCCACACAGGGAACTCTCATCTCTGTGTATCCAGCCCATGTCTTTCTTCTGTTCTCCAGTGTAGAATCAACTGCCTCTTGGATATTTTGAAGTGACTAAACCAAAGACATATTAAAGTCAACATTTCAAACCAAAATTTATCCCTGCCCTCAAAAAAATTCCTCTTTCAAATTTGATTACTTCAGTCAATGACACAATTATATATATATATATATATATATATATATATATATATACATTTTCCCAAATAGAATATAAGCTCTTTGAGGACAGAAACTATTTTGTTTCTATCTTTTCTATCTTTGTATTACCAGCATCAATATAATACCTGGCACATACTGCTATAGTTTTAATAAATACTTGTTGCTTTCTTCATCCCCATTTTTTCTTTTTAACTCCACCTAATGACATTTAAATACATTTAAAATCATATTTATAGAATTTATTGTAGTGTTCCCCATTCATTTAAAAGTTAAGTAAATTTGATTTTATATACAGTTCCTCCTGTCTCTCAAAAAACAACAAATACCCAAATTAATTAGATACTTTTCCTATATATACATATATGTGTGTGTATGTGTATGTGTGTATTTGCATAGTAATTTTAGCAAGATGGAGGGAAAAGAAACTGAAGAAAGAAATAAGAATCCTAAAATGACTACTTGAACTGCCATACAATCCCCCTAAATGCCAAAAGGGTACCTCCCCATCTTAAATATTTGGTTATTCTTGGGAATCTTACAAAAATGCTTTGTATTTGAAGCTGCCAGTATTTCTGAGTATTGTACAAATTGTTTACAGGGGTCAATTCTTTTATTAGAACATAGATCCTCACAGTCATTTTCATTGTCTAGCAGCCAAAATCAGGAGCAAAAAGTAAGTAAAACTCAGAAAAATAAAGGCATATACCTTTTTTTAAAATTACAGAGGATTGTGTTCAGTTTGCGGCAGTGTTGAAGTTCTAATGTGTTCTTATTATATTTGAATCTGTTCCACTGTCCCCAGTGAGAATTAGAAGAAAACACTACTGTACCTTGTGGAAGTAATGCACAGCAGCAAGCTCCCTGGAGCTGCTGGATATTAATGCTAATGTAGAAGAGTTAAATTTAGGACAAAACAAGGGTGTCTGAGAGAAAAACAAAGCAACTAACTCTACATTGCAGAGGGAGGTTGGGGATTGTGGTGGAAGGAAGATGATTATACCCTTAGGCACCAAGATAAACCACAAAAGTGTTAAATTGATAAGAGTAGAATGTGGTGAGTATCTGGAACTCAGTCATGCTAGGCAAATATCCCTAGAAGCCAAGAAAACCCAAAATTCTGTCTGGACTTGTGGGTTTGGGTGTGAGGATATGGGAAAAGGATAGAAACAATGTGGCAATGTCGATTAGTAGCAGGCTTAATAAGAAGTGCTCCTGAGGGTGCTTTGTACTTTTTTTTTTCATTCCTCTCCTCCCCCAAAAAAGAGTATTGCCAACTAGAAATGTTCTCTGTTGGAGCAGCCTACAAGATCATGGAGGAAAGTACACAATCTTGCAGCCTTATGATGCCATTTTAGAGAATTAAAAATATGAAATGTGTAATTTTGAACATTTTTACATGTAGCATCTTTCTTCCTAGGAATTCAGAAGGCTGTTCTATGGTGGTTGGCCTGTATTAAATGGTCTATATGAACTAATACGTGGAAAGTCAAGGCTCTTTTTCATTAGCATTATACCACAAAATGATTCATGCTCTCCTATTGTTGTCAAGTCATTTTCCAGTTATATCTGACTTTCTATGACCTCTACTTGGGGTTTTCTTGGCAGAAATACTAGAATGTTTTGCCATTTCCTTATCCAGCTCATTTTGCAAATGAGGAACTGAGGAAAACAGGATAAGTGACTTGTTCAGAGCCACATAGCTAGTAAATGTCTAAGTTTGGCTTTGAACTCAGAAAGATGAATCTTCCCAACTCTAAGAATGACCTCTTTGTATCTAGCTACCCTCCTCATTTTGCCTTAGAAGTGGCTATCTTGTTTTACACCCCAATTTTAAGCCCAAATATTATGCCTTTCAGAGTGAAGTGAAACAAACATCACCTAGAGCAGAATGTGAAGGAGCTTATCATAGTTGATGATGGCAATCTCCCAGTATTCTAACAAGTTCCTAATAATATCTGAAAAAAGCAAACATCTTACAATATCACACCCTGATCAATAAACTCCCTATTATATGTAAGATTAAACACAAACTCCTTATTTATCACTTAAAACATTTCACAACCTCTCACCAATATTTATGGCTTTACTGCTCTATATATATACTAAACATGCACTATAAACATGCACTGGACTTTGGCTACTTGTTACACACTGCATTCCATCTCATCTCTTTCCTTTTCACAGATTGTCCTCTATGTCTGGAATCTACTCTCATCTTACCTTTGAAGTAAAAAAAAAAAAAGTCAAAGTATCCCTCCCACTACATTCAGGGTCTTGTCCAGTCATCCTGATGTATAGCTTGCCACTGGAGCCAGAGGGTTCTGGACAAGAAAGTGAGGCTGATGACCTTGCACAGCCTCCCTCACTTAAGTCCAATTCACTTGCTTGTCATGGCATCACCTCCCTGACATCAGGGTACTCTTCAAAACTGAAGAACAGACAACACCTTTGCAGCAGCATTCTTATAAGGTTTATGCCAAAGAGGCAGTATCCCAGACTATTACCTCATCCCTAAGTAAGGTTGCCTTTAAAGATGGCAGGAAATAAAGAATTAGTTATTCTAACTGTGAATGTGAATGGGATGAACTCTCCCATAAAGCAGAAGCAGATATCAGACTGGATTAAAAACCAGAATCCCACAATATGTTGTCTACAAGAAACACATCTAAAACATAGTGACACATATAGGATGAAGGTAAAAGGCTGGAGCAGAAAATATTATGCTTCAGGGGAACAAAAAAAAAAGCAGGGGTAGCAATCCTTATCTCAGATCAAGTAAAAGCCAAGATAGATCTAATCAAAAGAGATAAGGAAGGAAACTATATTTTATTAAAGGGTACCATAGATAATGTAGCAATATCAATACTAAATATATATGCACCAAGTGCAATAGCATCCAAATTCCTAGGGGAGAAATTGAGAGAGATGCAAGAAGAAATAGATAGCCAAACTATACTAGTGGAGGATCTCAACCTTGCTCTCTCAGAATTAGATAAATCAAACCACAAAATAAACAAGAAAGAAACTAGGGAGATAAACCAATTGTTAGAAAAGTTAGGTATGATAGATCTATGGAGAAAGTTGAATGGAGGCAGTAGGGAGTTTACTTTTTTCTCAGCAGTCCATGGAACCTATACAAAAATTGACCATGTGTTAGGGCATAAAAACCTCCAAATCAAATGCAGAAAAGCAGAAATAGTAAATGCATCTTTTTCAGATCATGATGCAATAAAAATCACATGCAATGTAAGGCCAGGAGAAAATATGCCAAAAGTTAATTGGAAATTAAATAATCTAATCCTGAAGAATGAATGGGTGAAAGAGCAAATCATAGACACAATCAATAATTTCATCCAGGAGAATGACAATAAGGAGACAACATACCAAAATTTGTGGGATATGGCCAAAGCGGTTATAAGGGGCAATTTTATATCTCTATATGCTTACTTGCATAAAATAGAGAAAGAAAAGATCAACGAATTGGGCTTATTATTAAAAAAAAAAACTAGGAAAAGAACAAATTAAAAACCTTCAATTAAATACCAAATTGGAAATTCTAAAAATAAAAGGAGAAATTAATAAAATTGAAAATAAGAAAACTATTGAATTAATAAATAAAACTAAGAGTTGGTTCTATGAAAAAACCAACAAAATAGATAAGCCTTTAGTTAATTTGATAAGAAAAAGGAAAGAGGAACATCAAATTCTTAGTCACAAGAATGATAAGGGAGAACTTTCCTCCAATGAAGAGGAAATTAGCGCAATAATTAGGAGTTACTTTGCCCAACTTTATGCCAGTAAGTGTGATAATCTAAATGAAGTGGAGGAATATCTACAAAAATATAGATTGCCCAGGTTAAAAGAAGAGGATATAAATTATTTAAATAGCCCCATATTAGAAAAAGAAATAGAACAATCTATTAACCAACTCCCTAAGAAAAAATCTCCAGGGCCAGATATATTTACATGTGAATTCTAACAAACATTTGAAGAAGAATTAATTCCAATACTATATAAAGTATTTGAAAAAATAGGGACAGAAGTTATACTGCCAAAATCCTTCTATGAGACCGATATGGTGCTGATAGCTAAACCAGGTAGGGTGAAAACAGAGAAAGAAAACTATAGACCCATTTCCCTAATGAATATTGATGCAAAAATTTTAAATAAGATATTAGCAATGAGATTACAGAAAGTCATCCCCAGGATAGTACACTATGACCAAGTAGGATTTATACCAGGGATGCAGGGCTGGTTCAACATTAGGAAAACTATCAGCATAATTAATTATATTAATAACCAAACTGACAAAAACCATATGATTATCTCAATAGATGCAGGAAAAGCCTTTGATAAAATCCAACACCCTTTCCTATTAAAAACACTAGAGAGTATAGGAATAAATGGGGTTTTCCTTAAAATGATTAGTAGCATCTATTTAAAACCATCAGCAAGCATCATATGTAATGGAGACAAACTAAAACCATTCCCAATAAGATCAGGAGTGAAACAAGGATGCCCACTGTCACCATTATTATTTAATATTGTATTAGAAATGTTAGCTTTAGCAATAAGAGAAGAAAAAGAGTAAAAGGAATCAGAGTAGGTAATGAAGAAACCAAATTATCACTCTTTGCAGATGACATGATGGTATACTTAGAGAACCCTAGAGACTCAACTAAAAAACTACTAGAAACAATTCACAACTTTAGCAAGGTGGCAGGATGCAAAATTAATCCACATAAATCATCAGCATTTTTTATATATTACCAACAAAGTTCAGCAGCAAGAGATACAAAAAGAAATTCCATTCCAAATAACAGATGATAGGATAAAATATTTGGGAATCTATCTGCCAAGGAAAAGTCAGAAACTATATGAACTAAACTACAAAACACTTTCCACACAAATAAAATCAGACCTAATCAATTGGAAAAACATTAAGTGCTCATGGGTAGGCAGAGCGAACATAATAAAAATGATAATACTACCCAAACTAATCTACTTATTTAGTGTCATACCAATCAAACTCCCAAGAAATTAATTTACAGATCTAGAAAAAATAGTAGCAAAGTTCATTTGGAAGAACAAAAGGTCAAGGATTTCAAGGGGATTAATGAAAAAAAAAGGCAGATGAAGGTGGCCTTGCTGTACCAGATCTAAAAACTATATTATAAAGCAGCAGTCATCAAAACCGTTTGGAACTGGCTAAGAAATAGAGCACTCGATCAGTGGCACAGGATTGGTTATCAGGACAATCTAGGCAATAACCATAACAATTTAGTGTTTGATTAACCCAAAGACCCCAGCTTTTGGGATAAGTACTCAGTATTAGGCAAAAACTGCTGGGAAAATTGGAAACTAGTGTGGAAGAAATTAGGGTTTGACCCATACCTAACACCACATACCAAGATAAGATCTAAATGGGTTCATGATCTAGATATAAAGAGGGACTTTGTAAGCAAGTTAGAGGAACGTAATATAGTTTACCTCTCAGACCTGTGGAAATGGAATAAATTTATGTCCAAAGAGGATCTGGAACTCCTAATTGAACACCAGATGGATAATTTTGATTATATTAAGTTACAAAGTTTCTGTACAAATAAAACTAATGCAGACAAGATTAGGAGGGAAGCATCAAATTGGGAAATCATCTTTACATTTAATGGTTCTGATAAAGGCCTCATTTCTAATATAT
>JAJPUD010007087.1:38079-51566 GCA_023553655.1 Myrmecobius fasciatus
AAAAGCAAAAAAAAAAAAAAAAAAAAAAAAAGAATTTACCTGAAAAGAGGACAAAAGCCCAGATGAAGTATTCTTCTTTCCTACCATTTTTATTATTCCCCATTTCTTTGACCGATGAGTTTGCACAAATCAATCAGTTTAAGGTCAGTGAAAACAAAGTATGATGTGCACCTTACATTTTAGTTCCATGGTTCACTTACAAAGTAATCTTTCATTCTTCATTATTTTAATGATTGACAATCTTGTGACTGTGAGTATTCCTTCCATTAGTGTAGCTCATAACTTGTTTGTACTTTCTCATCCAGAGTGATTATTGCTTGTACTCTTCTTTATTGTTGTTGTGTTGAATCATGTCATATGTAAATGACATGATCCTGTTTGGAGTTTTCTTGGAAAAGATTCTGGAATGGTTTGCCATTTCCTTCTTTATATATATAAAGAAGGAAATGGCAAACCATATATATGTGTGTGTGTGTGTGTGTGTGTGTGTGTGTGTGTGTGTGTGTATGTATGTATGTATAAAGAAGGCATTATCATTACTATTAGCCATTATACTATAATTTTGCTCTTGTATCCCCAGTACCTAACACAATGTGTTACACAAAGAAGGCATTCAATAATGACATAGTGAATTAATTAATTTGTTAGTTCTCTCCAATGGTAATGAATTCTATGACCATGTTTACAAACTACTAAAAACAAATCTGGGGAAGGAATACGTTTATACACAGCATATGAGAATAAGAATCAGGGTGAAGAAATTAAAGGGTCTCTGAACTTAAAATCAAAAGAGCTAGATGTGACTTCTATTTATACTTTTGTGACCTTGAAAAAAAATCTCTCCAGTACTGTTTCCTAAGACACTTAAAGTAAAGGAGTAGATAAGTTAATTCTAAGATCCTCTCTCTTTCTTTCTGAATCCTATGAAGCTACACCAAGTTGCACTTCTGCTCTTTACAAATTGTGGATTTAAGTTTTTTCAAAATACATTAAGATGTATATGTTGGAATAAAGAGGAAGGTTGGTAACTGGACTTAGTTGCAGGACATTAAAAATGGAGTCAGCTCTTAGGTTCCATTGTTGTTGGGGTAGATTTTCAGCCAAAACCTTTCATTTGTGTCCCATGAAGAAAGCCAAGACAGTTTGTCAGCCCGGGCTTTCCCACCCTTTCTCGTGCCTTCTGATTGGCCAGGGGCCAAAGTGAATTCTCCAACCCGACAGCTGTCAACTGTCAGTGAGTTGTAGGTAACATGGTAAAGTGACAGACTTCAGAAATGCTAAGCAATATCCCTCAGACATTGACAGCCTTCGTCCCTTAAACTGAGATACGGCTCCCTCAGACAAAACTTACAGTCCTCACACCCGGGTCTCATTTGCTAACCCATTTTAAGACATGATGGCAAAAAATGTGGTCAACTTTAGAAATGCAATGTAGTCTAAAATAACTTTTTATGGCTTTAAAATAGAATGGGAAAAAATAAACCTACAAAAGTTCTCTAAAATTTTTTGTTCATGTCCATCACTGGACATGAAATACCAGAATGACCGGACTTGTTGATTGGTGCAAGATTTTTTTTAAATTATAGTTCTATTTTATTTTATCATAATTTCTTTTATTTATGAAAAAGTGTTTTAAATGAAACTAATTATAAGTAGACATTAAAATTTTACTTTGAAATAATTCTTGCCTTATTATCTATTTTGTTTACTTTGTGATTAAAAAAAAATGTGCTGCATCAATTAACATGGCTTTCTCCTTTGAGATATTCTTAAATTCTGGCTTGGCCAGTATTTTACCCCCTTTTGAAAAACATTCCACTGAATAGACAAGTCAATCCTGGCATATTTTCATCATAATCTTAAAAAGAGCCATAGAGACGAGTTTCATAAAATAGGAGTCAAGGATTGAGCTTAGAACAGCTTGGATTTTATTATCAGCAAATCCTCCGGGCATTTAACGAAAAGAGGACTGGATCTGAGTACTGAGATACTTCTGCTTCCTGCTAGCTGTATGCTATCTGGCAAATCCCTCAATCATACTGAGCCTCAGTTTCCTCATCTATAAAATTGGAAAATTATAACTATACCATTACTTTGTAGGGTGGTTGTAAAAAAAAGTGAGATAATATATGTAAGATATTTTGCAAATTTTAAAATAGTATAGACATGTAAGGGTTAGGAACTGAACTTGGATTTTCACTAATATAGGGATTTCCAGATTCTTACTAAGGTCAACCCCTTCTCTGAAACTTATAGAAAGTTGCTAAAAGTTTTATGACTTGTCTGGGACCACACAACCAATATTTGTTAGAGATTGAACTTGACCTTAGATCTTCCTGCTTCCAATGTCAGTTTCCTATCCACTTGTTGCATTGCCTCATTAAATTTTAGATAATAATAATTTTTTTGGACTTTTAGCTCTGATTTCTTTAGTATAAGAAATTATATTGGGAAATTCCCATTACCTGTGCAGTCATCACCTGCTCATCATTTTCTAGGTTTAGAGATTTTCCTGAAGCATTGAGAAGACTAGCTAAAGCTGGAGGGAAGTCAAAAAAGCCAGGAGACAGAAATGAGGAGAAAGGAAATTCCAGGCATGGAGGACAATCAATGAAAATGCAGTATTGGAAGATAGCATTTCTTGCCTAAGGTTACATCATCAATATTTGTCAGAGCTGTGGAATTCAAGTCATTCTGTCCTAAAGTCAGATTTGCATACACTATATCACATAATTTAATCTTAATTTTCCTATTTGGCCTGTATATAGTTTTAATGTGTGTGTGTGTGTGTGTACCCTGTATATAGCTTGAATGTGTGTGTGTGTATGTATGTTTGCATGATGTCTTCCCTCATTAGATTATAAGCTCCTTGATGGCAGGGACTGTATTTTGACTCTTTTTGTTTCCCTAGTGTTTAGTAGTTTAGCAAGACACATTCTAGACACTTAATAAATATTTATTGGTTGATGTTAATAATCAAGATATCTTCAAGAAGCTAGAATTTGTTGATCACAGAAAAACTGTGCAACAAAGCCATAGGAGTTATATTTGGGATTTATTTGTTTGTGTTTTTTTTTCCTTCACCAAAGCCTGCAAAATTTAGCACCTAACAACTATCTAGAAAAACAAATTAAATGACTGGAATTACATATAGAAGTTCATAATCCTTCATAAACCAAAATATGATAAATATCCATTATACAAATACAGATAACAAACAATTTTTAAGAACTGATTAGACTCTACTAAAGGATTAATATCACAAATAAAATGTTTGCCCACAATTTCCCTAACATAATATTTATCTAAGAACAACATTTTATTAAGTAGTGCTACAACAAATATTAATAATCTCCAAACCATATTGAATTTTGGAATTTTTCAAAATACAGACATCTAATGGAAGAAATAAAATCATGTCGCTTCCCATTTCAGTAAACTCCAGTGACTATCACCTTTAGAATCAATGAAAAAAATACTTGTATCTTGCTCTCTCTCAAATCCCCCTACTTCTTACCTTTTTTAAACTTCATGATCCAGTGACATCAACCTCTTTGATGATCATGAGCAAGATATTCCATCTTCCAACTCTGTGTTTTCATTGTCTATCCTCTAAGCCTGGAATTTTCTCTTTCCTCATTTCTCCTGCCTTGCAGGGCTTCTCTCAAATCCTAGCTAAATCCCACCTTTTGTAAGAGGCCCTTCCTGAGCCTTCTTAATGTTAGCATATTCCTTCTACTGATCATTTCTGGTCTGGTATTTATCTTATTTGTACACAATTGTTTTCATATTATTTCTCCTATTAGACTGACATCTTTGAAAATTAGGATTGTTTTTTGCTCTTTATATCTCCAAGGCTAAGCATGGTATCTGAAACAAAGGGAACATTTAAAAAATATTTCTTGAGTTGGGAAGAGGAAGAGTTAATATTTTTTTCTTCTCCTATAGTTTTCCTGAAGATATCTGCAGAAGACAAACTTACATGTCAATACTTTTACTCAAATGTAAAAAAGCAGATACTTCATGCTTTTGTATAATAGTTTACTGAACATTAAATATAAAAAATAAAAGCAGAAGAATAATATCCCAGGACTGTTGCTGTTTGAACTCTCTCGGGAAAAATGAGAAACTTATGGTAATAACCATAATAATGATCATAATGAACAAAGGATTTGGGACAGAGTACAATTTTTAAATCTCTGATACCAAATAGATAGCTACCTGTCTTTGCGTAGCACCAGAGTTCAGTGCGCACTGTCTGCTTCAGGCATCTTGTAAGCAGTGCAGTTGAGTCCACCTACTAGGATAGCCTTATATGTAGTTAAAATGAAGCCAAGCATTTATAAAGTGCTAAAAGATAGGATTTCAAAAATAAGAGATCTTTTACCAACCTTCCTGAAATAGACAAAATCCTTATGTAGTCAATGTCCAATATTCCATTTCTATTTGATCCCAGGGTTCTTGTCAGCAATTCTTCCCACTATCAGGTATCATCATATTCAATTAGAGAGTACTGAACTTGAATTTAGTAGATATTCACATTTGAGACCAGCTTTTCATACTTTTCTATCTGTGGAAGCTTGGCTAATCCTTCAATTTAAAGATGATCCATAAAAACACAAGTGTAGAAATTATTCTATGAATGGTAATAATGCTAACTTTATCATTCAAGATTGTGAGAACAAATTTTAGTGGAGTGGAAGGTGGAGTGAGTGAAGTCAGAGCACAAGGTTACCAAAGATATGAGAGAACTATAATGGAGGGGCAAAATATGTACATAATAGAGAGGATTGGAATTCTCTTCATTGCATGCATTTGTTTACTGCTATATTGTTTTTATTTTCAATTGATTCAGTTTTACTTGATTTTCCATGGCCCTATTTGGGGTTTTCATGGCAAAGATAGTGCAATGATTTGCCATTTCCTTCTCCAGTTAATTTTACCAATGAGAAACTGAGGTCAACAAGATTAAGTAATTTGTCCAGCGTCACACAGACAATGAGTATCTGAGACTTGAGAACTTGAGAAGATGAGCCTTCCTAAATGTCCCTCTGGTGTAGTACACATGACCATTTTGCTTATTTTTGCTATATCATATTAGAGATAGGTTAAACAGAACATTGCATCTAGAGTTAAGAAAACCATAGTGCAAAACCTAAGATATTTATTTAACTGTGTGGTCTTGTCTCAGCCTCGTTAACTACATATGTAAAATGGAGATAACAATATAAGCTATCTATTGTAAGATTGAATGAGACAACATATGTAAAGTGTTTTGAAAACCTTAAAGTGCCATATGAATACCACTTGTTCTTGTCATGTTGTTTTTGATCATGGCACTTCATACTAAAGGCTTAGTGGTAACAATATGAAAAACAACTTTGGACTAACAAGAGTTGGAATATATTTTGTCTTATATACACCAACTAAAGGAATAACTTAAAAGATAGAAATTGAGGATGGTGCTTGCCTGTAGGGAGCAATTTGAGGAGGGTAGACCCATGCTCAACTTGGCAGTGATTTGACTTTGTGTCTTCCTGGTAACATGAAGTTCTTTTTGGACCATTGACCTTTCTAGATACTATAAATATTTGTTGCAACACCAATCTACAATTAAATTATTCACACTCTTTCAGAATGCTTTTTTCCTCCAAAGTCTTATAAGTCTCTTCTCTTTTCTCACCCCCTTCCTCTGCCCCCTAAATCACGAAATTGTTAAAACAAAGATATTTTGTGGAATATAGCAAAGAAACATTTGGAAATGGAGAAATGTGGATCTGGGTGGACCAAAAGGGATTCAGCCCTCTTAGTTGGAAAAAATTCATGGGCAACTAGGTGGCATAGTAGACAGAGCACCAGGCATGGAGACAGGAAGACTCATCTTTATGAGTTAAAATCTGGCCTCAAAAACTTACTATTTGTGTAATCCTAGTCAAGTATAGTAACCATGTTTGCCTCAGTTCCTCATCTATTAAATGAAGTGGAGAAAGAAATGACAAATCCCATTTAGGATCAAGAAAAACTCAAATAGGGTCATGAAAAGTGAGAAAAATCTAAACAACAACAAACTCCATCAAAGTACTAGCCCTTCACCATGGGAATCTAGAATGCTTTATGTGCTTTAAAAATACAGGCTATAGAGCTATCTACCATATCAATAGAACATCAAAATGCTTTCATAACTTCCCAGAAGAGGGTTAGCTCATTTCAGCACATCAGGAGAGGGGATAGACTACCCATTACAAGATGCTAGCACTTGAATTCATTATGTGCAATAGCTAAGCACATCAATGTTGATCTAAGCATTTTGATGGCCAAAGCTCTTAGATACATCTTAATACAGTGTCTAAAGGTTTGGCTCCCAGAAATACTGCATTAACAGGATTGCCTCACCTCTGTGAGAAATCAAAGGGCTTACACTTGGGTATCTAAGGGCTTGCCAGTAGTGGGAGCAGATGGTAGGTTTTATATGTTCTTTTTATAAATTCATTTTGAGCTCAGTTTTTTTTTGCATGAATATTTCATTTATGACAGGGTGCTGCTTAGTTATATAAAAAGTAAATATATAACGAGTGAGGTGTAAGTATAGCAGCAATGGAGTACTGAAGCTAATGGTTGGGAAGCATTTTAAAAATACAAAGAGAGTTTTCATATTCAGAGAGTACTTTGCAAACTTTAAAATGAAAGATAAATAATTCACTTATAAATATTCTACCTTCAGTTCCTATCTTTCTGAGCCTTGTGTTCTTGGCCAGAGGGAGAGAAAAAATTATGTCTGGGAAGGCATGCAATAGATTTTAGACCCTTATTAGGGGCATTATTTTCACAAGTTTGAAAAGGACAGAAACAGCCTGCATGAAATTAAAATAGCAAGGCCAGGAAACAAAAACAGTAGTAGTTCGAGGTTTGTGGACCTTAGATGAGTTAATATTCAATCAAGAAGGGCAAGAAAGCAAGATGGAAAAAAGCAGCTGGCACAATTTGAAATTAGATGGGTCTTGATCTTCAGATGGGACAGGTGGCCTAAAATAGTACTCATACTAAAATTTTGTGCAACATTCAATATATTGTTATTACAACAGGCTTGGGAATAGTTTCCAAGTATATTTCTAACATACAACTTTTAAGTCCATTAAATTAATACACCAAGTCTCTCTTCTCCAGCTCTCCTTAAGGCCCCAAATGTACTTTTGGTAGTTTGTTGAGTTAGTAATCACAAGAATCATCAATTCTTTGTTTCATTTTAAACTGAGCTGTTTTGGAGGCTTCCTCATATCATGGAAGTGATCCTGGGTTTCTTTAATGCTATGTCAAGGAAAGATAAACTCTGGCAGGATCCACCACATTGCAAAGGCTTCAGATATGAACCCAGTGATAGACTATTGATCTGTTACCTTATGACTAGTTGGGTGTATTTCAGAGATGCTACTCCTCAGACAGTGGGTCACCAGAAGATTTCCCTTTCTTTCCAAGTCCCAAATCGTAAAGTCCACCTACTAATTCATAAAGGCATTACATTCTGCTAGTAGAATTTGTTCCTAATCCAATCACAGTCACAAAATTCATGTAGTTACATAAGTATGTGAATTATGATTTAGAGTTTAGGCATCACTTCATTTTTAATTGAGTTCTAAAAATCTTATAGCAGATTATATAGTGATTTTAGGATAACAAGATTTAGAACTAGAAGAGATCTCTAGTGCAACCTACTGCAACTCCCTCATCGACTGAGACAGAAACATTAAATTATTTGCCCAGCATCGCATGGGTAGTAAAGAGCAGAATCATAATTTTAACACGTGACCTGACTTTAATATGTTATCTACTATACTGGCCTTATGCACTATAGTATCCATTGATATGTATTAAGTATGTAAATACAGAGAACTTGATATATGATTTTTTTGTCATGACTGCATCAGTGTAATGGAAATCTGTATTACAGGTCAGATGTATGAGCAAATTTAGTAGCTTCCATGGAGTTTTTAAGAGGAAAAATCATGCCTTATACTTTCTTTTTGAATGTTCCCTACGTCTTCCACAATAATTTTCAAATAATAGTTTCTCAATAATTCTTCTTTATTGATGACTTCCAAGTCCAAAAATAATCTATAGGATGCTCTGTGCCTCCAAAGGAAGGTTACTTTTTGGCACCCTCTAGTGCCTGTCTAAGGAGTGACTTAGCAGCTTGAGTTGAGACTGGGAAAATAGGAAGTAGATGAAGGGGAAGGAGTGGAGGAGAGGAAAGGGGTGGGTTGTACATATTGCCTGCAGCTGTTGTTTTTGGGAGGGAGAAAGAAAAGGGATTATAGGAGACAACTGTGGTCTGCATTTAAGGAGTGGGTGAAAACCTTAGGATTCTTTTTGACCTTTGCTAAATTTATGATCCAGGCACTTTGAGGAATACTCTAAAAGATGGCCCTAGTATAACCCTCTAAAACCAAAATTTGGTCACCTTAAATCTCCAGAAAAGAAATCTGCTGCATTAAATTATAAAACTTAATGAAGCTCTTTTTGATTTCATCAATGGTCTTGGAACTTCTTCATCAGTAGCAAACATTTGGTCCCATGGATGACTGATGCCATTCAGGTACCTGCATAACAAGTACTCAATAGGAAATAATTAAAATGTAAACAAAATTAAAAATCAACATGGGTATGTAGGAATTTTTTTGCTATATTTTTTTGAATATTTTTCAAAAATTAGATTTAAAAAATTTCATTTGATCTATTGACTTCTCCTACATCAAGCAATGAGGTTTCGGCTCCCCTTATCCATCTTTAATGTCTATTCCTTCCTGTATTAGTAGGTTAATGGGAGAACAAGTATATGCCCTAAGCAAAAAAAAAATTGTATCTTCCAAGTAAATATAGAGTTCTTTGAGAACCAAAGAAAACATTTAATGAAATTAAATGGAGTACAATTTTTGTTTCAATTCTAATTCCTGATTTTATTAAATCTGCCATATTTTTTAGATCCAGATTCTATGGTTTACTGTTTACTTTTTGACTGATTTACATGAACAAGCATTAATGTCATTTTTTAAAAGTATGTTAAGTTGTGAAGCGTTACATGTATGAGCTCAATTTCCTGAAAAGAGGAAGAAATTTGGAGAGAATTATTACTATGATTTTAGTTAGGGAATGTTTTATGAGGATGTAGTGTCTCAGGTATTCTCTGAATTACAGAAATATGGAAACATAGGAAAGAAAAAATAGATTTTGGATGTCAGCTGCATATGAAAGAAAAGTAGAGAGAAAATAAGGGCAGGTAGATGAAGGCAGGGATAAGAACACTTTCTTAGTGACAGTAGAGGAATTAGGGCAGGTTTTTGTAGAAAATAGCTGGCAAAAAACATTGGTGGAAAATGGAGGAAAAGGTTTCAAGCTGATGAGGAAAATCTAAATATTGAGGCTTCAAATACAATAAATAGTAAATAAAATATTGCCCTATGCAAATTAAAGAAGAATGCAACATAAGAGCATTAACATAGCTTTATAAAAGCATTTATGAAGTTTTTTCATAGTTTAAGATTACCTTCTATTAGTTGGTCTGTGATTTCCCTATTACAGAAATACTGAACCAGCCTCATAAATTATCACTATTTCAACATGAACATGAATAATGTATATAAGGGATAGCCTAGGAAAAAGAATTCAGATTTGCAAAAGAGGAACTGCAGATGCTGGAAACCTTAATTGTGGTTATTGGGCAATGTTGTCTAGCCCATAGCTCAAGAGTTTGACATTTACTGACTTTAACAGGGTTGAGCAATCCATGAACATAGGAATCAAACTCAGCTGAAAACTAATATACTCTACCTTATATTTTCTCAAGAAAGTGATGATTTCCACATGTCTAAATTAATATTGTGACTGTATCACACCACACATGTCTAGTTCCGACTATGCACAATGAAAGCCTTGTGCTTGTGGGTTGATTAGTGGAGGTCACAGGAGTGGCACATGAGCAGACCAAATTATAAATGACTGAAAAGAAACTCATCTTCATCTATTTGTTCATCTTTGTTAATAGTTTTGAACACTTTGAAATGCCTCAAGGAAAGATTAAACTGAAAGCAAATGAGAATATGAATTGTGTCATTAAATCTTGGAGAATTGAAAACATAAAAATGGAGGAGGGGTTGGGGAATATTGGTTACCAAATTATTAAGCAAGCAGAATTTCTTTTTTTCAAAAAAAAAAGCATTTAAAACCCTATTCTTAATTTCACTTCTTCATTAGAAAATGGTTGACATTCAATTCCTAAGCCCTCTTGCGTCTAAATGAATTATTTTTTGGAAGTATAGAGCTTTGGAAGATATAAATGTATGTTAAAGAAATTCTCAGTGGATACTCAAGTACATTTCAGGCCATTAGGGTTAAAAGTCATTAATGAGGTATTGTTTTCTTTCCTTTCAAATAATCTCCTGTAACATCTGATCAGGAGCCAGAAAATGAGATGAATAATCAAGTAACTATTAAGGAAAATTCAGAACCTTAAAACTGTTATTACCAGAACTGGAATATTCATCATGGATATTTCTAGAATAGATATTTTACCAGATGTGCTCAAATTGAAATAAGATCCTGAAGGAACAAGTCTTAGAAGGAGACAGGAGCTCCCCCATTTGTTATGTTACATGATGGTTCAAAGAAGTCTATGTTTAAAGAAATATAGTTGCAATTTGTCTAGAATCCAGGATACATCATTATGAATACTAAACAATTCTGGTCATGAATAACTCAACTTCTACTACAGAATCCAAAATGCTTTATCTTTAGGTTCTAGGTACAGAAAATGGCACATTTCAAATAGTTTTAAGTTACAGATTTGATGTAAGAAAAAAAAAATTACATACCTGTGATAGTACTTCCTGTAGTGACAAGACTCAGTGGATCCAGTCACTCAGAAGTCATTAAAATGAAAAGCACTGACATGATAGAAAATAGCTGGTCCTCATGGGAGCTTACAAATGAATAAGGAAAACCATACCTCAAATCCATGCAATAAATTCTCTGATTAAGTACAAGCAAGATAAAAACAAGAACAAAGCTTATGACTGCTAGCTAGCACACTATGTGCACAAGGTCTGAGTAGAGTACAAAATGGATATTCAATAGGAATGAGTGTCCTAATAATGAATTGCAGGTCTGTTTAAAAGCTAGTGACAAGGAAAAGGTCAGAGAAACAGAGGAATTAAATGTGAACCTTTGCTGAGCTCGTTTCTATGTTCATTTAACAAGTAATTTAGCAAACATTTGTAAAATGCGTACTATTGAAGAGCTGAAAGATATAAGGATAAACATCATTACCCTCAATAAGCTAACAATTTAACAAGGGACAAAAGAAAGGTACACTATATTATAATACAAAAAATAATATGGACAAGATTGCAGTTTCACAGTCATAGTTAGGTTTCAAAATGTTTTGCCATCATTAACATATCATTTAATTATCCCTAGGGGCAATTTATATTTTATACTTAATAATCCCCAAGAGGGGAGGGAAAAAAGAGGGGAGGAAAAGGGAGGGGAGAGGAGAGGAGGAAAAAAGGGAGAAAACAAGGAAAAGAAGAAAGGAGAGAGAGAGTAAGATGCACAAGGAGAGATAGAGACAGTCACAAAGACAGAGACACAGAGACACAGAGAGACACAGAGAGAATTAATTAGAATGGGAGAAGGTGGTGATAGGAAAAGAGGTGAGTGATTCTTGATTTTTATGTAATCTCCCCAAGATGACATTTCTATAAGGATTCAAGGTCAAGTTATTTTCATACTTTCTGTCAATTTAGTGTCATACTTCTGTTTTCATAAGGAAAATGTCATCATCTCCTGGTTCCAAAACTGAATACAAGCAGATTCTAAAGTGAAATTTACATTTGTCTGTGTAATTGCTCTGAGAAAGTCCCTATTTTATTTAAAAGTGTTTTACAGGCTTCAGAAAAATCAATGTTTCAGTGTTCTTCATCTAGGAAATAACTTACCAAGTTTCTCTAGAACTTAGTGAAACCCTCAAACCATCACAGGTGGTTTTTGAGTAATTTCTTGATCATTGCAAATACACATGTTTTTTGGGTCACTTATTCAATACATATATATATATATACATATATGTGTTTACATATATGTGTGTTTGTAATAATGTGCAAATTTTGTTTCTACTAAGTACTTTAATAGACAGAAATACAAAATTCACTCAGAAATGACTGTCTTCTAACTATGAAATGAATTCCAAATTCCTTAGTCTTTAGAGGACTTAAGGGGTCCCAAATCTGGCATTAACTGACATTTCCCATCTTAATCTCACAAGAGGTAAAATGAATGTTTAGATTGCAACCTTGAAGTCAAGAAGACCTGAGTATGAGTCTTACCTCTCAAACATACTGGCAATGTGACCCTGGGCAAGTTATTTAACTTTTTAATGTCCCAAACAACTCTTTTGTGACTTGCAGAGAAGTTACAGATCTGCTTTGGCATAAGGAAAGTCTTTATTAGTGGTTAACTAAACCAATGAAATCATAACTTCAGAGTCCAACCCTGACAAATAAAACTACACTACTTACCTACAAATATCCTATAAATCTGCCCCCACCTAGAATACTGAGAATTCAATGAACATGTCCTTCACTTTCCCACCTACATGCCTTTGCCCAGGTTAATTCCATCTCTCTGGAACGCCTTATCTACCCTCTCTTTCTATCTTTTGAAATCATTCACATCCATCATTCATGAATACTAAAATTTCACTTCTTCCATAAAGCCTTTCTTGTTTCTCCCTAGTTTCAAGTGAGCTCTTCTTTTTCAGACTTCACTCCTTTTTTTCCTTTTCTATGCTTTTCTTTTCTTTGTCTCTCATATTGTTGTTCATTGTTTTTAGTCATGAATCTTGCTAACTACAGGAGCAACACTCTATTCACTTTGCCATCAAGTTGTCCATACCTCTCATTCATTCTTTATATTATTTTTTGTATTATAATATAGTGTACCTTTTTGTCCCTTGTTAAATCTAATTTACAAATGTTGCCATTTTAGAAAAAAGGGAGATGGTTAATCAAATATTCTGATATTGGGATTTTTGCCAATATTTAGAGGATTGCAGTGTCATTATGATATGCTTTTAGGACACAAGCAACAATGGATAAGATTTATTATTTTTATTATTCAGAAAACACTTCAGTATCTTATGGTCAGTGTACTAATTATCAAATATCATTGTATTATAAATTTGTGGAAGTTTACATTAATGGAAATTTCTAGATATAATAGAATGACATATATGAGTTTTACAATTACTTTTGAGGCAATTTTATGGGGTGAAAAGAGGTTGAAATTGGAATCATGAAAGATTTGGGTTCAAATATTGCCCCTGATACTACTTAATTTCTATTAGTAAATCACTTTCTATCTCTGAAACTACTCGGTAATAATGTGGAATAAATAACATTTATTTCACTAAGAACTTTTGAAGGAAAATGAGATTTTTT
>JAJPUD010007087.1:51576-67548 GCA_023553655.1 Myrmecobius fasciatus
AAAAAAAAAAAAAAACTACAACAAAAAAACTTTCCTCTTTCTTCCAATACAGTCCTATTCATAGAGTGCTGAATCTGAAATCATTTGTAGTTACCTCTTTGATGAGGTAACCAATTTGTACTAGTCTAAAACTAGATACTTGTTTCCTAGGATACATTTTCCACTGAAAATGTCATTAGAAGAAGAAGGCTCTCTGCCCTATTACTAATTCAATATCTGTTGAAAACCTTGTCATTGTGGCAACTAAGAAATGAGTGGGCAGAGTTTTCTGTACTTTGAGCAAAACACTAAATAGTATGAGACAATACCCTAGAAGATAGTTTTTTTTTTTAAATTTCTATTAATCTATCTATCTATCTGTCCACAATGCAACATTATACATTTTTTTAATCACCCATCTTCATGCTTACCAGTGTTTTAGCAATAATGTACCCAATGACAAGGGACATCAGGAATCTGAGTATTAGTATGATGAATCATCATTTCTATTTTTATTCATAAGACTTATTTCCTGCCTCATTATTTGTAAGCTCACTATGATTATCTTTTTCAGGTACTGACCCTTCTAACCCATTCCTCAAAACTACTAGGCACTCACTAGTTGCCCAGTTTAATGGTCACAGCAACCACTGTAATGATAAAACCAGTCTCACTGACACATCCTGCGACTAGGAATTATGGACTCAAAGAAATAAAAAAGCTTGCAATGTTTGACCACACAGAAGGGATGAGTAGTAGAAATTGAAAATAATTTAAATACAGGCAAAAGAAAATGTTTAGAAACTTTAAGAGAAAACCATCTATCAGTGCAAAAGATAAAAAAAGAATATAAAGGGACAAATATCAAATCATCTGCCTGGAACTGTTTCCATTAGCAATAAAAAGGAAGTGGATCCGGAAACAGGGCTGCATGATACCAAGACATTAGTACAGTAACCACTACTGGCAGACATCATTACATTAACACTGTATTTCACAACACTTCACACATTGGAGATGTCACAACACTCTTCTGGAGGTGGTTTTATTCTTCTTTTTGGCTAAAGAAAGCTTCTTCCTTCCCCCACCCCCAATCGGAATCTCACATAAATAATTTTTAAGCAAGGGCAAAATTGAATTTATTGTTTTCTAAATAATATTTCATAACATGGAGAAATTTTGCTCACATCATCATGAAAATGAGTTTGAAAAGATACTTATGACCTGTGTAACCCTGGTCAAGTCACTTAAACTTTTTTGTTTCAGTTTCTCATTGGTAAAATGAGTTTGAGAAGGAAATGGCAAACTAGTCCAGTATTTTTGTCAAGAAAACCCCAAAATGGAGTCATGGAGAGTCGGACAAGACCGAAATGACTGTATAACAACAATTACATAAAGCTACCAAAATGGAAAATTAAAAGAATTAACAATTTACATCAAGCCAAGTTTTCTCTCCTTTCCACACATAACACTTTTACCAACAACACAGTGTCATATAAAATCCTTATGTGGGCCTATTTAAAGAGGTAGCATAGAATAAATGTATAGACTATGGAATTGTAGTCACTGAACTTGGACACTTCTTCATTATGTGACTCTGGGTGACTACTTAACTTCTCTTTGCCTCAGTTTTTTCATCTGTAAAATGTGAGGGTTAGATTTGATAGCCTTTAAGATCTTTTCTAGCTCTAAATCTATGATTCTATGAATCATTTCTATATCTGATTACATCAATTCTCCACTTCACAATTCACCTGTAGCATCAGCTAATAGGAAGATCAGTGAAGTGGTAATTATGGCTACTTTTACATCCAATTCTGGAACAGCTTTATTTGATGCTGCCATTAGCCATATATAACATCAAATGGCAAGACAATAAACTATCTCTGAAAATTAGTAGGATCAGGAGTATCATGAATCCCTAAGCAACAACTGCATGTTAAGGTGATAGATAGCAACCAGGACAGAGAGAAAGATGAAATGTAGCCAGATACCACATAAATTCAAGCAAAAAAGTTTAGTAATGACTTCTGGGAATTGATAGCAACAATTCTACCATGGTAACTGAGTGACTCATTTTAAGCTAATGCATTGGCTTGTGAAGTGAACAGAGAAAGCCCCTAAAAGGCTAAGAAGGTTCTTGAGAAGGAACTGAAAACTGAGTGGATGCCCATCATTTGGGGAATGGTTTTATGAATAGCCATTATACATTATATGAATGTAATGTAATATTCTTTTTCTCTAAGAAACAATCAGCAGGATAATTTCAGAAAGGCCTGGAGAGACTTACATGAACTGATGCTAAATGAAGTGAATAGAACCAAAAGAATATTTTACACAACAACAACAAGATTATGTGATGATCAATTGTGATGGTCTTTGCTCTTTTCAACAATAAGTTGATTCATGACCATTCCAATAGACTTTTGATGAAGAGAGCGATTGTTATCCAAAGAGAAGACTATGTAGACTGAATGTGTATTTTCACCTTTTTTGTTGTTTGTTTGTTTGGCTTTTTTCTCTCATTTTTCCCCTTTTTGATCTAATTTTACTTGTGCAGCATGATAAATGTGGAAATATGTTTAGAAGAATTGCACGTTTAAAAAAAAGGTCTTGAGAACAGCATCAAAGGTGTTCATGAAAGGAAAAACTAATGTATCTTGAAAGATAGTGTTTTCTAGTGTTTTCAGCTATATATGCATCTCAGTTTTGGTAGCATTAGAAGAATCAATTAAAAGACAAAAGACATAAATATGATGTACATATGCTCTCAAATGCATCTTTTAATATAATTTTCTTCCTATTCAATACCATGATCTTCATAATATTTCTAAAAAAAATAAATTTAATGGTATACAAGGAATTCCTGACTAGAGGATCTCTAAGATCCTTTCTAGCTCAAACATTCCATAGTTGTAACAATTAAGAGGCTAAACATGAACAAACTTTCTATTTCTTTGGTAACAATACACTTTCTTGCAAAAAAAAACAAAAAACAAAAAACAAACCCACACACGCAAAATATTACTGTTCTCATTTTGTTAAATTGATTTTCAAAGAAAACCAATAATTCATTCCCAAACTGGGGCCTTGTTTGCTAACTTAAAGCCTGAAGCTATTTTTTTCAGCATCAAATTATAACTCCTTGAAAAATAGGATTTATAATGAAACTGTTACCCATATTACCTATGTTGAGACAAACCATAATACTGAAAAAAAAACCATAAGGAGAAATAACAAATCAGACTTCATATCTGAAAGGCATTTAACATATATTACTTGAGTTACAGTGAAAGAGTTCTTTCTTTTCCCTATCTTCCACTTTAGGATTATGGCCTGATTCATTTGGAAACTAGAATGACCTAGTTTCCATTTACAGTGCCAGTCTGGGCAGGGAGAGACTTAATTAACTGTGCTCGGAATTCTTGTGCAGATGAGGATGATGGTGATGATGGTAATGTGAAAATGGTATTAATGATGGTGGTGTTGGTGATGATGATGATGATGATGATGATGATGATGATGATGATGGGTCTGAACTCCAAATAATGTGATCCTCTTCCCAGAATAAGCTGATCAGCTGAAATCTCATCAACATGAGTTTTAACTCAGTTTTGAATACTCAACATCTTTGTAAACTCTTCAGCCTCTTCTCCTATCTGATTGAGGACTAGAGAAAGAGGTCAGCATCCACCTAATTCAGGGGCTGGGGATAAGCTTGAATGGTAAAAAAGATCAGAAAAAGCCTAGGAAAAAAATTACTTGTGATGTGATGAAAAGAATTGGAGCATTAAATTTCTGCCAAAGTCTTCCTTTATAGAGAGCTGAACCTGGACTCTTCAGCTAACTGTCCACTTTCCATCTAGCTCTGCTTGGTTTGATGTCCCTGTGCCAGTTACCTCTTAGTGCTTTCCACAACTTTTTTATGTGTTGTCTTTTCCTATTAGAGTGTAAGCTCCTTGAGGGCAGGGGCTATCTTTTTATTTGTATTCTACTTGTGCTAAGCACATATTGTTTAATCATTTCATTCAATCATGTCAGACCTTTTGTGACTCTATTTGGGGTTTTTTTTGGGAAAGATATTGGTTTGCTATTTTCTTCTCTGGCTCATTTTACAGATGAGGAACAGAGGCAAACAGGTTTAAATGACTTGACCAGGTTTACACAGGTCGGCTGAATTTGAATTCAGGTACTCCTGATGTCAGGCTAGGTACTCTTTCTACTTGCCAGTGAGGAGTTTTATTTAAATGTTTATTGAATCAAAAAATAGTTGTGCTCATGTGCAAAAATGTAGCATTCCTTTTTGTGGTGGCAAGAACCTGGAAATTGAGTGAATGCCCATCAATTGGGGAATAGCTGAACAAATTAAGGTATTTTGAATGTAATAGAATATTATTGTTTTATAAGAAACAATCAGCAGGGTGATTTCAGAAAGGACTGAAAAGGCTTGCATAAACTGATGCTAACTGAAGTGAATAGAAGCAAGAGAACATTGTAGACAGCAACAAGATTATATAAAGATCAACTATAATGGACTTTCTTTTTTTTTTTCAACAATGAGGTGATTCAGGCCAATTTTAATAGACTTGTGATGAAGAAAGCCATCCGCATCCAGAGATCCAGTATGGGACTTGAATGTGGATCACAACATAGTATTTTCACATTTTTTTTAAATTATTGCTTGCTTGCTTATTTCTTTTTCTTTCTCATTTTCTCCTTTTTATCTGATTTTTCTTGTGCAGCAAAATAAAGGTGAAAATGTTTAAAACAACTGCATATGTTTAACCTATATTGAATTACTTGCTGTCTGGGGGAAGGGGAAGGAGGGAGAAAATTTTGGGACAAAAGATTTTGCAAGGATGAATGCTAAAAATTATCTTTGCAATGTATTTGAAAAGTAAAAAGCAATTATTATTATTACTATTATTATTATTTTCATTTTGCTGAGGCAATTGAGGTTGTGACTTGCCCAGGGTCACACAGCTAGGGAATGTTAAGTGTCTGAGACCAGATTTGAACTCAGGTCTTCCTGACTTCAGGGCTGGTGCTCTATCCACTGAGCCACCTAGCTGCCCCACTATTATTATTTTTTAAAAAAAGAAATAGTGGTGCTGATGGTAGTATTGTTGATGGTGATAATAATGATGAACAATTGAATTGCATATGTAGAAGATGTTACCAAATGTTACCAAACACTCCTTTTGGGTAATTTTGAGATGTCTCTTCAGTTCAATTTCCTGGATGTACAATATTTTTTTCTTTAGCAGCTTCACAGATGAAGGTTAGAAGAAAGCTAGGGAAAAATTTTTATCCCTGGTCCCAGTGTCCACAACCAGAGCTCAATGTATTGACTCTTTCTTCTAAGACATCTACTCTTGAAGATTTAGACATGCAGAATGTGATGGAAAAGGTTTGTACAGAACTCTTTGCTTACCATGAGATACATATGGTCAATAAATGTTTTTTCATTATGCCTAAAGATATGAAATTGCTTTCTCTAGCTTCCTTAGAGTTTCCTTCTTGATGCAGATATAATCTAAATCTAATTCTATCTATTAATATGTATATATATAACACAGAGACATGTATGCATACATATGCATATGCATATGTATGCATGTGTGCATATGTATATGTGTATCTATATTATTAATAGATATGTATATATATTTTCAGAGGAAAGTGCCATGTTACACTTTCACAAAGTTCCTTCCTTGGACAATAGCTACTAGGCAAGGCTAAAAGCAGGACCAGGGGCTTGGAAGGTATTCCTATTATCAGTGTACTTGGTCATGGGCCAATCCCTCTATGATGTAAAATGATTAAAACAACTGTCCCTGACCTCAAGGAACTTATATTCTAAGAATGAAGGCAGCATATTGATGTGTAAGGAATTACACAGTTCACACATGATAAAAGCAAACTAACTTTTTGGAGCCTCTGTTAGCTGGGAGGATAAGAAAATGTCACATGTAAGATGTGACACTAGAATTGACTTTTGAAGGTGGACAGGAATCCTTTGAGGCATGGGTAAGAAGGGAATATATGTCAGGCATTGAGGAAAGGTAAAGAAATTGGAGATGAAATGTTGTTTATGAAGAATTTAAAAGTAGACTGGTTTGTCTGAAGAATATTCTGAAGGGAATTAATGTGTAAGAAATCTGAAAAGGTAGGTTGGAATGCTATTATGGAGGGTTTTTAATGTCAGAGGAGTTCATAGTTCGTCCTAGAGTAAACAAAAAACTCCTGTGGTTTCTTGAGCAAGGGAGTTTTACAGTCAGACCTGTACTTTTAAAAATATTGATTTTCTAGTTGTATAGAAGATTCTTCAGATAAGAGAGACTAGAAACAGGGTGACCAAGTTGGTGAAATGTCAATATTAATAGTTAACATTTATATAACACTCTAAGAGTTGCAAAATGTTTTTAAAATATAATCTCATTCAATCTCCATAAAAACCCTGGGAGGTAGGTATTATTATTTTTCCATTTATAGATGAAGAAATTGAAGCAAATCAAAGTAAAATGACTTGCCCAGAGTCACACAGTAAATATTTGAGCTTTGATTGAAACTTGAGCCTTCCTAACTGCAGTTCCAGTATTTTATCCATGTTCACACCAAGCTGAGAGGTAATAAAGACATCAGCTATAGGAGGACAAAGAGTTTGAATGTGAAAGATGTTGTAGAAATAAAATGGATGAGATTGGACAACTGAATGAATGAGGCTATGAGACCAGTTAGAGTGAAAAGTTCATGCAAGTGTGATAGGAGAAGGATTCCCTGTAGGGTTAAAAGACCTGATTGGCCCTTGCATATTCTGACATTGTTTCCTGGTCATTTAAAGGCATAAAAATCCCTCCCATGTGGAATCAGGTACTTCCAACTTGATAGATGTCAGAAGATCACACAAAATGATACAGATCAAATGCATTTCCATATGAAATTAAGGGTAGGAAGAATCTACAAAATTTAAGTTCAGTTATAAGCTTGTTACTTATCTCTTCCATGTTAGGGATATTCCATATTTGGACAAAATCATTTGTTAACAATTCAGTGACTCTGTGTACTCGTTTTGTTTTAAAATTAAATCTGAACTAACAAAATGCTGGTGATAGGCCCATCCCAAATACAATATTATGATAAATGCTTTTGTTTGATTTCAATACAAGAGTTTTAGGGGGGAAAGGAAAAAGTAAAAAAATAAAAAAATACCAAACAAACCAACCTATTAACCCTGCTGTCTCCAATTTCTTATTGTCTTAATCCCTTGCAATCTGTCTTTGGGCCCTACCACTCAACTGAAATTGTTCTGTTCAAGGTTCCTTAGTACCTTAGTACAAATTTTTAAATTAGATTGCCTTTAATCTCTTCTAATTCTTATTAATCTCTCTTCATTCTTCTACATTATTGACTACTTGCTCCCCTCCCCCATACTTTCACCTGCTTTGATTTTCATTATGCTTTCTTTGATTCTCCAATTTATCTGAGTGCTTGTTCTTGGTCTTATTTGCTGATCCACTTTTTCAAGCCCCCAAAATACAGGCTCCCCAGGATTTTATCCTGAACTCTCTTCTCTTATTTCTGTATAGTATCTCCATTGGACACATTATCAGCCTATAGGTTCAATTATCATTTCTATGCAGATGAATTCCAAATCTTTATGTCCAAGACTAATCTTTTTTTGGCACTCCAATCTCTTGTTGCCAAGTACATATTATATACACCATTTGGATATCTTGTCAGAATCTCCAAATCAGCATGATAAAAAAAAAAAAAAGGTAATCATCTTCTCTTGTAAATCCATTGAAATCTTTCTATATTTTAGGGAAGCCACCATCCCCAGTCATCTAGGTTTATGCATATAGAGCTAATATATTTTTATATATGTGGTTTATACACTTAGTCAATTTTGATTCTACCCCTTCTCTCATCCTTGTAGCCCAGTAAGTTGACAATTCTTGTGAATTCAATCTCAACCATATCATTGGCTGCAAGCCTAAATCAGGCTCCCATAACCTTTCACCAAGATAGTGGTAATAGTTTTTTGTTTGTTTGTTTTCAGTTTTATTTATTCTATTCTTAAGAAATAAAACAGTTCTAAAACATAGAATAAATGAAACATTTAAATATGTAATAAAGTTATCATGTCATTTTCTTTTCTTTTTTGCTTCCCTCTCTCCCCCCTCATTAAATAAAATTATCATTATATATCTATCTCTCTATATATGTCTCTATATATTATACACAGAGACACAAACACACACATACACATATATGTATGTACATATACATATACATGTAAAAGCATTCTGTATATATATATATATGTGCGTGTGTATATATATATATGTGTGTGTGTGTACATATATATATATATATATATTTATCAATTCTTCCTATGGAGGCAGATAGCATCTTCCTTCATATGTTCTTTGTACTTAATTTGGCTATTTATACTAACCAAAATTACTTAGTCATTTGAAGTTATTCTTGACTGATTCTTGAAGTCTTATTGAGTCATTCACTTGCGTTTGTTCAATTCTTATTTTTAAAGTGTTGTTTTCTTCAGTTACCTTTTTAAGCTCCTTTTGTAACTGGCCAATTGAATTTTTTTGTTCATTGCACTCTTTTTCCACTTCACTAATTTTATTTTTCAATAAATTGGTGTCTTTTTCATATCTCTTTTGCAGAGCATCATATCCTTCTTGCACTGATTTCAGTTTATTTTCCCATTTATCCTCCAGCTCTCTTTTGAGGCTCTTTATGCAATCTTCCAGAAAGGCCTTTTGAAAAAGTGACCAGTGATGGTCCTTAATACCTTCTTCTGGAATTTTGTCTAAAGGAACCTCAGGATCTGGGATCATCCCTTCTTTTTCTCAATAAAAGCTGTCTATGGTGAGAGCTCTCTTTTGCTTCTTCATTTTTTTTTAGACAGTGTGGATATCTCTTTAAAGTAGGGAAAAAAAAAACGGCGGCTGAAACGCCAGCTGAAGATCTTTGCCCTGGGGCACTTTGGTGAATTAACTTAAGGTGCTGGGCCGGTGGGGGCTAGGACTATGTCCATATTACTCTTTAAACAAGGCAAGTCTGCCAGAACACCTGCCCCCAATCAGGGCAGAGTGTCCCTAGTGCCTCAGATAAACTCCAGGTGTTTGGAATTTGGAGTTTGGAGTTTGGAATTTCTGCCACGATGAGCTGAGCTGAGTCCCACCCTCACTTCTGGCCTACACAGGAGTCCTCTATCTCTCTGTCCGAGGTAGACAAACCTGATGTGAAGTTCTTCAGAAAAGTGTCCAAATATTTCTGAGTTCGTTGACTTGAAGATCAGTTCAGAGGCTTATTTTATTGTTGATTTGAGAGAAGATTGGAGGAGGACACAGAGTCACCTTTTCACTTCGCCATCTTGGCTCTGCCCCCTCGTACTGAAGTTATTCTTAAAACAATATTGTTTTTACTGTATACAACGTTCAATTGGCTCTATTCATTTTGCATTTCATTATAGTTTGTGAGAATATCCATGTTGTTTTAGCTTTCTAATCCCCCTCCTTGCTTGCTGTCTTTTCTCTCTCCAAACCAACTTCTGGACAATTACTAAAACAATCTTATGGTACAAATCTATGATATTCTCTGGATCAAAAATCTTTAGTACTTCCTCATTACCTTTAAGATAAAATCTAAACTCCTCAATCTTGCATTTGAGGTCCTTTCCATTTGGGGAATAGTTAGGAAAGAGGAGAATGATACATATGAAACCGGCAAACATAAGATAAAGTATAATTGAAGAGTTATAATTTGTCTGGTATTGACAAGAATTGTAAGAAACAGAGATGAGGATGATAGGTATACCTGACATATAAGGCAATCTTTACAACTACTTAGAGGGAAGAAAGGAATGATTTTCAGGAAGAGTTATTCCCTATATTAGTGTCAATGAAAAGAAATAATGAATGAAAAGAAGTAATGAAATAAAGCTGGACCCTAATTTTTGACCAAATTGCAATTTTTGTCTATGCCAGATAAGTTTGAACTCTTCAATTATACTTTATCTTATGTTTACAACATCCTCTCTTTCCCAACAATATCATGAACTTGTGGGAGAAGTTTTATGCTCTTATATATTTGCAACAAGATCTACAAATGCTGAGAATAACAAATGCCTATGGAGGGTTAATAGGACAAAAGGAAAGTTCATTGGATTACCATCCCAAATATTACAATAAATTACTCAGATCTGAATTCATCAGGTTTCACTTCATTGTGCTCATTGCTTTTTGTTGCCTAGTTTATATCTCAAAATATTAGGTTCTTAGTTTATATCTCAAAATATTAGATTCCTAAATGCATGTGTGAATATTATTATACTTTTAAAAAAGAAACAAAAATGGATTTTACAAAAGAGAACAAAAATGTTCATATTTTTGGTAATATAGTTGAAAGATGTATATTTGCTATTTGTCCTGTAGAGATATGCTGAGCAAACAGTGATGATTTTTCCCATGTAACATTTAAAATACATTTCCAAGAAAACTGTAAGACTGGTACTTTTAATCTTTATGTTTTGCTAATCCAGAAATCATTATTAAGCAACATTTACTATCAACATAAGCATTATGATCAATCAGCAAGTATTTATTAAATACTTATATCATAGACAATAGATTTATATATAAATATACATATATATATAAATATGCACACACACACTATATATATACATGCATATATACATATATATATATGTATATATATATATATATATATATATATATATATATATATATATATATATAAGAATGAAACAACCCAGGAATCTTGAAGAACTGGATTATAATTCCCATTTTACAGAGGAAGATGCTGAAAGATAAGGTCTCTCTGCTCTGTTAATTCACTGTCAGACAAGAATAAAAGACACATTATTTTACAAATTGAATGCAATGCTTTTCAGTCTAGCAATTCCCAGGACACCTTATAACATTTTCTTCCTAGTATTTCAAATCAGAATCAGCACAGCAACCCACTCAGCTCTATAAATGCTGGTAGGTTACCGCATCTCCTTTCCCTTCCTGCTGCAGACTGAAAGAAAAGAAAAAAAAAATAAAAATTTTTCTGCAGAAAGAAAAGTACTGAAATCACCATAAAGGGCCACTAAACCCTAAAATTATTGATTCTTTTTCGAGGCACACTTACCTCTGCCCAGATAGGCACACTGGGGGAAGATGATGGATTCCCCTTTTTGTCTAATAGAGATAGTCACTGATTCTTTATGCTACAGACCCAGTAGAATGATGGATTTTGCTCCCAATCCCTCTTATTTCTTGAAATTCCTATTTTTTCTCAATATTCACCTCAGATATTACCTTCACAAGAGGGCATCTTAATCTCCCAGCCATTTGAGCTTTCCCCAATAAGTAGATTCATTTTACTCTGAAATGGTACTCTGTATGAATCAGGTATGTGTCCATTTCTTTTCATTTTTTCTGTCATATAAGTATGTAAATTCCTTGAGGGTATGGTTTGTTTGTGAATATATGTATATGTGTGTGTGTTTGCCTTTTTTTTGGATCCTCAACCCTTAGTACGGGGCCTGGCATATAACTAGGGCTTATAAATACTTGTTGATATATTGATTAGGATGTATAGTTCTGATTGGTAGGCTTTTGTTTTATATTCATTAGATCCATATTAATTCCTGGTCATTTCCTTTCCATAATAGCTAGGCATTTATATAGTGTTTTAAAGCATGCAAACAGATTTACAAATATCATATCATTTATTATTCCCACTTTATAGATGATGAAACTGGGGCAATCAGAGGTTAAATGACTTGCCAGACATAACCCAGCTAATACATGTCTCAGGCTGGATTTAAATTCAGCTCTTCCCGACTCTAGGTCCAATACACTACTCATTTGAGCAGCTAGTTGGCTACATTTAGGCCATCATTTTAATTTTTACCCCTGCTCTCATGTCTAATGGACAAGCTTGGATTCTGCCCCTGATAAATAAGTTTTTATTTAGGGTAGAACCAGGCTTTCCAACCAATTCCCAGTTATCTGCTATATACATACTCCCCCTTTCCAGTTTCCCTATATCTGTTGTCTTCCCCTATCAAAATGTAAGCTTCTTGAAAGCAGTGATTATCTTACTTGTTTCTTTATATTATGCAGTGCCTCTTATACAGTAAGTAATAAATAAATGGCTTATATATATATATAAATTAAATATAAATTGGGCATTTGTTACTGTTTATTCTGCAGTTGTTAAACTGATAATCAATGACAGATAAGAATGATGAGTTTGTTGGCTTGTTGACTTCACTTGGTTTAAATCTCTGATTTATAAGAGACTATGCCAAAAGGAAAGCATTCCTAGTATTATAAGCATTTTGGGTTGACAGACCAGGGGATAAACCTTTGCCCCTGCTTCCATGAGCATGTCTTTGCAGAAGCTGTAGAATGTGGAATGATCTTTTGCAGGATTTGACCCAATATGGACACCTGGCTGGAGGTGGGAAAGAAAGCTGACAGACTTACTTAGGAATTCTGCCTATTTACACATTGCCTGCTATTGATGCTACTGCGACTCAACTCGGATAGTCTTTTAGTGCTGACAGTCTGGGGAGGAGGAGGAAGAGAGAGAGAATGAGAGAAAAAGAGAGAGAGAGAGAGAGAGAGAGAGAGAGAGAGAGAGAGAACAAGAACAAGAAGAAGGAGGAGGAGGAGGAGAAGGAAGAGGAGGAGAAAGGAAGAGGAGGAGAAAAAGAAGGAAGGAAGGAAGGAGGCAAAGAGATGATTTGTAATTACTCTGATTTTTTTCAATTCTTTAATAAAGGCAAATAGTTAAAGATATATGAATTGATTCAAAGAAAGGGGAAAGTATTATATAAAGTGAGAATGGAAAACAGCAACAAATTCCTGAACATTGGAATTGTAATACCAAGCTTGCCATTGTGGGAAAATGAGTTTCAAATACCCACACATGATCCTAAGGGAGAAAAGCATTTTAAATGGGGGGAGAGAGTATAGCATGAACAAAAAGAGGAAGTGAGGAAGAACATATGAATGAACATAAGAATGAGTGGAAAAAAAAAACATTTAATTAGTTCATTCTTTGTGCCAGGCATTATACTAAGCATTGGAGGTACAAATCCAAGTAAGCATCATAGTCATTGTGCTTGAGGGGCTTATATTCTAATAGAAAATGACATAATATAAACCTGGAAATGGGAGAGTCAGAAATACCTAATTTCACAGGCACAGGATAATCTGGTTTGGAAATGACTGTGTATGATGGCCTGAATCCTGTGTAAGATAAAACATGTCATGTATAGAAACATTAAAAGAATTTCAATCTAATTAATAATAATGATTAGCACTAATATGGCACTTAAAACTTTGCAAAGTGTTATACATATACCATCTCATTTGATCCTCTCAAAACCCCTAAGAGCTAAGTGATGAGGTTGGGGTCCAGTACCAAATGTTGGGATTGGGTAGTATTTCTTAGTTCAAATATGAAGTTCAAAGTGCAGGGCACATGTCAGGAATTCACAATGGCTTTCTTGTCTAAAGTTATTTTTATTTATGAGAAGAGGTTACAGACAAAATGAAGAGGTAAGACAGATACCAGGAGTGATAACTATGAAATAGATTTGGGAGTGCATATAGTTTGCAAGAAAAAGGGTTTTAGCAATGACAATGGAAAAGGTAGTTCCTGTGGAACTCACAATTTACCAGGAGAAAACAAATAGGCCATGAGGTGGGAGTATGCCATTAACAGGGAGGTTAAATCCATAGAGGAGTTTAGTACCCTAAAAGAGTTAGTTAGCTATAGCAAGGAGAAAGCTACTATTAGCTATGGAGGAGGAGATGAGAAGAAAGACTCCTCACCAGTACCAGGTGGAAAGCCATACCCAGCAGGGACTCAGCAAAGATGGCATAGTCCATGGGCAGATATATAGAGAAAATTTAACCTTTAAGGTTTTGACATCATAACTTGGCTTTCTGATTAGATACAATAAAGTGGAGTTTCCCAAGACCTATGCAGTGGTGGGACTGTAAGACTGAGCTGATTTCCATCAATGCCTTTCCCTGCTTTCCTTCAGGATTATTATAATCTTATAATACTTCAAATTTTCTCTGCCAACCCCAGAACTTCATTTGGTGCTGTTATTATCCTTATACTAAAGATGAGGAAACTGAAATAGACAAAAGTTGGATGATTTGTCCAGAGTAGCATAGCTAGTAAGTGTATAGAGGAAGGATTTAAAATGAGCTGTTCCTGATTCCAAATCCTAACATTTACCAAGCTGGATGCCTAGGACATCTAAGGCATAGATGAGGCAGGTCCAAGTTACGGAAAATCTTGAAAGCCAGAATAAGAAATTTCAACTTAATATGGGAGGCAATAGTAAACATTGAATATCCTTTAGCAAATAGGGCTTATAAATACTTGTTGATATATTGATTAGGATATACAGTTCCGATTGGTGGGCTTTTGTTTTATATTCATTAGATCCACACTAATTCCTGGTCATTTCCTTTCCATAATAGCATATTTTCCATAACAGAATAAGAGAATCCATTAAGAAGAGTCTGACATCTGTATAAAGGATGGGTTGAAGGCATTTATGAATGTCTGAATTAGTGAAATATCTATTATAAGTTATTCAGAATGTGTTTAAAATTATCATAGCATGTTGTGAATGACTATTTTGATCATCTTTATACAGAGGCTTGCTTTTGCAAAAGTTTTCCCTTTAAGCTTGCAATAGTCTCCCTTCCCTTCTTCCAATTCTGTGCTTTTGCCTTCAAAGCTTTTCCTAATCCAGATAGCATTCTTCTTCCTGGGTTAATCAATAAGTATTGACAGTGTATCAAACTGGGTGCTAAGCTCCAGGGATACAAAGAAAAAACAAAACAGAAAAGTCCTTGCCCTCAAGTAGTTTACATTCCAAGGGGAGAGACAAATAACCCAAATGGGTACATATAAGATAAATACCAAAGAAATGGGAAGTAACCTTTGAAGGCTGGACTGGGGAACCAAGAAAGACCTTTATGCAGGTGGTGCTAAAGTAAATCAGAGGTTCTTAGAATGGGAGGAGATAAGAAGCGGGGCAGAGGAGATATGGAGGTGGCTGAAGGTGAGAGACAGTAAGACATGAATAAGGAAACAAGAAGGAGGCTAGTATGACTTGGATTGTATGGTGTATAGAGGAGAATAAAATGTGATTAAACTGGAAAACTAGAGTGGTTAAAATATGAACAGTTTAAACCATCAAATAGGGAAGTTTATATTTAATACTAGAAGTCATGGGGAATCCTTAGAGTCTCTAGAGTAGAGAAAGAGGTGGTGACATGTCATAAGAAAATCACTTTTGCAACTATAAGAAAGATGAGGTGGAACTTGCTAGAAAAAGGACAATTAAATGACTATTACAGTAGTCCACTTGTGATAAGGGTCTGCTATAGGATGCCTGTGTGATTGATGAGAAGGGATGGAGTGTAATCACTGTTGGAGATAAAAGAAATTTCAAGATTGGGCAGTTGCTTGCAAAAGTGAAGTTGCTTAATTTTCTTAGTATATACTGTGTATTTGTATTTACATTTGAGATACAGCATGGACATCAAGCTGTTTGGCCTTAGGGTCATGAAGTGATGACTTGTCCCTTTCTTTTTTACCTCTGGACACCTAGAGGCTAGGTGACCATGAACAAATCAGTTAACTTCCAGGTGCCCTAGACACCTCCCTAAGGTCATGGATTTGAGACCAATTACTTAATTTGCATTGGTATAAAGAGTTTCCTCACATTAATGAATCACAGATCTAAAAGAAAATGAAAATCATTTGTATTTACATATATGTATATAAAATGTTACAGATATAGAATTATTGATACTAGAAACTTTTATTTCCCTTCCTTCCTTCCTCCCTCCTTTTCCCTTCTTTCCTTCCTTCCTTCCTTCCTTCCTTCCTTCCTTCCTTCCTTCCTTC
>JAJPUD010007087.1:67558-83698 GCA_023553655.1 Myrmecobius fasciatus
CTTCCTTCCTTCCTTCCTTCCTTCCTTCCTTCCTTCCTTCCTTCCTTTCTTTCTTTCTTCCTTCCCTCCTTCCTTCCTTCCTTCCTTTTTTCTTCCTTCCTTCCTTCCTTCCTTTTTTCTTCCTTCCTTTTTTCTTCCTTTCTTCCTTCCTTTTTCCTTCCTTCCTATCTTTCTTCCTTTTCTCCCTCCTTCCTTCATTCCTTCTTTCCTTTCTTTCCTTCCTTACTTCTTTCTTTTTTCTTTCTTTCTCTCTCTATCTCTCCTCCCTCCTCCACTTTCCTTCCTGCCCCCTTTTCTCCATCTCTTCCCTCCTTTCTTGTTTTTTGGCCTCTTTTATTTTCTTTTATCTTTTTTTTATCTCTTTATCTTTTCTTTTATCTGCTATATTGTAGTTGTTTATTAAATGCTAATCAAACTTAATTGAATTGAATTGAAATTCTATAGATTCAGCTTCAGCCATTGTGGGAAAATGAGTTTCAAACATTCAAATTAACTGTGATCCAGTCCACTCATTGGCATTGTGGGGGCATTGGTTTAGAAGACTTGAACTCGGGGCAGCTAGGTGGCGCAGTGGATAGAGCACCAGCCCTGAAGTCAGGAGGACCTGAGTTCAAATCTGGTCTCAGACACGTAACAGTTGTGTGACCCTGGGCAAGTCACTTAACCCCAATTGCCTAAGCAAAAAAAAAAAAAAAAAAAAAAGACTTGAACTTTTACATACATGCTTGAAGCATAAGTCAGTTGCTAAAATAGCACTGATAAAATTGTTCTAAAGCAAAAGCCCCAATTGTAATAAATTTGCTAGCTAGATTCTTTGAGGACATATATAAGTAAAAGTCAAATGATGAAAATGCATAGACATATGCATAATTAACACATATGAATTGATGCAAAGAAAGGGGAAAGTACTATGCAAAGATTACAACAATGAAAATGGAAAACAACAACAAATCCCTGAACAAAGGAATTATAATAGCAAGCTTGCCAACAAATAAGAGATGAGAAAATGCATTTTGTTGGATGCCTGTGGGTTTTGAGGTTTTGTATAATTGGTCTGACAGTCAATATGTTGATTAGATTTACTTAATTGCTTTTCCAGATAGGAAATAGGTAGAAATGAGAACAATGTGAAAAATGACACAAATATCAAAAAAAAATTAATAATATATTTAAAAAGTTAATAAACTAGAACAGGAAATTTTCAATGACTTTTAGCATATGACAGAATTAGAACTATGTAATAAAAAAAATATCTTTCTATTCCCAATGTTTGCTGCTGTGGCCTTGCACATAGTAGATGCTTCATTATAGCTGATTTTTTAAAAATTGAATTAAAACACTGAACTGTCCAGAAGATAAATCACTACAGTAGACTGAGCCACAAAATGTGACAACTATTGTAAACAGTGGTTAGTCTTTCTAAGCACTGGGAGAACTATACTTGTCACCTTTTTGGAGGAAACTTCATAACACATTAGCCTTATCAGTCAGTCTGTCCCACAGGAAGTCACACTCTGTAAAATGAAAAAACACATTTAAAGTAACAATAGTATCACCTTTAACTTAAAAAGGAAACATTGTCCAACAGATCCAGACTTGGCAATTGAGTTCAATAACATTCTAAGGCACAGAAAATAATTCTTTTCTGCAACTTTCCATGCTATAAGCATTTCATTCTCTCTGTAAGCCAACTGCAGGTGATACACTACCTAAGAGGTAAAGTCTAACATATGTTATAATATTATATTAGCTAGATTATCCTGGCACCTGTATTGAATCTTCTTCAGAAGCTCATCAGTTCTTTCTCAGTTGTTCAGGCTATAACTTGGTTCACTACTCTCTCCACTTTCTTTGATCTGGGGAAGACAGTCTAAAAGACCACATGTTTGTGGCAGTTTCTTAACCAAAGGGTTACAGAGCTTCAAGACATGATTCAGAAGGCAAAAATGAATAATTAAAAGCACCACTGCAGTGACATGTTATAAAAGGAGTGTTTCTCTGTCTGCTGTAGCTACCAAAAGAATAATATTAAGGATTTTTCCACCCACTACTTTGTCTCATAATAAATTTTATTGGAGGCTTTTGTCTAAAATAGAACACAAACTTCAACATTTCCTTAGCTGGGATGTTTATAATTTAAGAATACACACACACACACACACACACACACACACACACACACACACACTAATTAGGAAAGTAGTTTTTGTTAATTTAGCTTCCTGTCTCTACAAGAGGAAGAATATTGCTATAGTTGTTTGAACAACATGAGTTTGGATTATGTCTTATTTATCCATTAATCCTTTTCTCTATCTGTAAGTATCTAGAACAAGGCAGTGGCACATAGTAGGTATTTAGCAAATGATTGTTGCCTCCAAAATGCAGTACTTTCTAAGAAATATTAAATAGCAAAAGTGACCATGGAATTGAAAATCTGAAATATACCCTATATCTAGGAATTTGTTAACATTCTTTCAAGATTCCAGAACTTTGGGGGCGAAAAAGTTTGCTGCAAACCCTGTACTATTCATTTATAAAATGTCACATCAAAACACTTTTGTCAATGTTTATTTTAAAAAATTAAACCATAGCACCATGCCATTTTCACTGGGGATCAAGGCAATTTTGAGAAATCGGTATTGTTTTAAAAGATAAAGTCAATGATAATGTATTACCTTCAAATTTTACAGGTGTAGATCCATAATATAATGCTTCCTGAGATATTGAACTGGACTAAATGTAGTAAAATGGAGTTGGTATTGTAAAGTGGTCCTCATAATCTGCTTTGAAACTACTGACTGCCTCAGAAACTCACCCCACCCTGCCAGCTGACTGAAATTTTTAGCAGGTGTTAATCTAATTCATGAGATGACTCAGATATATTATGAATCAAGCCTAGGTGGTCACGATATGCTAATGAACCAATGGCTCATTAGTATTACTAGCCTATGCTATCTAGTCAACTAAAGCAGCCAATACAAATCCCATTGAGAACATAGAATAATTGACCCATAGCAGTGATCTCTTTGAAAGGGGTGCACACCAAACTAAGGACTTTCTAATGCACACTCCTGCCTCATATGAGTTTTGTTTGTGAGTGATGCCTTGTCAGTATGAATTTTCTGTGTATGTCTGTGTAGCATTAATTGTTTGCAATCCCCATAAAGCTTAAGTGCATACCTGATAAGACACAGATAAATAGATATTATAACATTAATATATGCATTACATGTGTAATGTATACTCACATATTGTAATTTTCAAAGTTATAAAAGTGTGTTTGCTCCGTTGCCATATTGTGCCAATAAACTAAGTATATAGGCTTGAATAATTATTTCCAAACATCAGCCCAAAATTTGAAGGGTCCAACTGTGCCTGGGTTCTGATGACTGGTTTCAATAAAGCACTAGATTTTCATACATCCCATTTTTGCACTGTTTATCAATAAGTGACTAAGCAAAGGATTCATGCCAGGTGATTCTACTCAGTACTTAAATGTATTCTTATGCCATATCATAGTATGGAGGGGAACTGGTTACCCAAGAATTATGCTAGTGACCCTTGAACTTTAGCAAGTCCTATCAAGCAACAAAGGTTTCATGTATATTTCTAGTGTTAGACTGGACAGCTGTCACTTGCAGATAAACAATCTGATTCTATAGAACCCCATCACCTGGATGTCTTCAGGAGAAAGACTGACCATAGAATCTCATGAAGATCATCTGCTAGATGAATTGCAATTTGCATCAGTGGAGGAAATACCTACATCAAGACAATTACAAATGCTGCATATGTTGATATAATAAGGAATACATCTATGTTGTTTTTTAAGGAAACCATTGTACCAGCCTTGACCAGCATCCTTTCAACTATATGTCAACTGGAAAAAAAAAATTTCAAATGTCTTTTTTTTATTTTGAATGATATAATATTTACTCTAGCAGGGATTTTGGAAATTATGTCCTGCAGCCGTTTCATTTTAAAATTGTTTGGAAACATGTCCAGAGGGTAAATGGCTTTACCAGGCCAACATATGGCTCTAGTCACATCTAAACACTCTTGACTATTAAGATAAATTTTTTTTAACACAATGTAGCTCAGTGGGCTTAACCAGTGGCCAAGAAATAAATGCATATGAACTCTCTACCCCATCTATCACTGATATAACTTCATCAAAAAATTTTGAACATCTAATGCCTCAGTTTCCCTAGGGTGATAATTTCATTTTAGAGAAATTATACTTGGTAAAGTCAACTCGAAAGCTAAATTATCTTGATAATTTTAAAAGATTTTTAATTTTCCTTTTTTATCTTTATGGACTTGTTAAACTGAATGTTTCCTCATATAAAGATCAAAAAAGTATTATTTGATATTATACATTTCTATTAATTATAACTTATTATTATAAAATATATATTAAATTTTAACAGTTTGGTTTGATACTGCTTCACTTGTTTGTTCCATTTCTGAAATTCTTTCTATTCTCCTGTATACACATATATTTAATTTCATGATATTCTTTTCTTTTTTGTAGGGCAGGGAAGCTATCATAACCTCCTATTATGCAAATGATTTTTTGTTACCTCCTAAATTTAAAAAAGATTGTCTTGTAAAAAATAAATATAATCAATCATTCTTGATCAGAGAAATGCAAATTAAGACAACTCTGAGATACTACTACACACCTCTCAGATTAGCTAAAATGACAGGAAAATATAATGACAAATGTTGGAGGGGATGTGGGAAAACTGGGACACTAATTCATTGTTGGTGGAATTGTGAATGGATCCAGCCATTCTGGAGAGCAATTTGGAACTATGCCCAAAGAGTTATCAAAGTGTGCATACCATTTGATTCAACAATGTTTCTATTGGGTTTATATCCCAAAGAGATCTTAAAGGAAGGAAAGGGACCTACATGTGCAAAAATGTTTGTGGCAGCCCTTTTTGTAGTGGCTAGAAACTGGAAAATGAATGGAGGCCCATCAATTGGAGAATGTCTGAATAAATTATGGTATGTATATAAATGTTATGGAATATTATGGAATTTCTATGAGAAACAACCAGCAAGATGATTTCAGAGAGGCCTGAAGAGACTTGCATCAACTGATGCTAAGTGAAATGCGCAGAACCAGGAGATCATTATACACGGCAACAACAAAATTATACGATGATCAATTCTGATGGACTTGACTCTTTTCAACAATGAGATGATTCAGACCAGTTCTAATGATCTTATGATGGAAAGAGCCATCTACACCCAGAGAGAGAACTTGAGACCTGAGTATGGTTCACAACATAGCATTTTTATTCTTTTTGCTGTTGTTTGCTTGCATTTTATTTTCTTTCTCCTTTTTTTTCTGGTTTGATTTGATTTTTCTTGTGCAGCAAGATAACTGTATGTATGCATATATTAGATATAATATATATTTCTACTATGGTTAACATATATTGGACTGCTTGCCATCTAGGGGAGGAGGTGGGGAAAGGGGAGGGGAATTGGAACATGAAGTTTTGCAAGAATTAAGTTGAAGAATTATCCATGCATATGCTTTAATAATAATAATAATAAGTAGAGTCAAGCAAAACAAATTTACCCATTGTTTGAATCTGAAAATGTCTTTCTCACTATGTACCACTGGTCCATCACCTCTCCCTCCAAAATGTAGGAAGCATGCTTTATCATTCATTTTCTGGAGCCATGTTTAATCATTGCATTTATCAGAATGCTCAAATCTTTCACACTTGCTTTCCTTTGTAATAGTGTGTGATAGTTTAATAATTTTGATGGCATAGAATGAGAGACAATGTGGCATAGTGAATAGAGAAATGTCTTTCAAATTGGGAAACCTTAGTTTCAAGTCCTAAAGTTGATGTTTGCTGCCTTATGTAATCACCGATAAGGAACTTAACCTCCAAGTACTGGCAAACAACTCTCTAAAATGATAAGTTGTGGCAGGACTGAGCACATTAATAAAAGGGAATTTCCTTCATGCTCCTTCACTGACAAAATTACAGGTCTAAGGAGAGAAAAGAAATAAAGGGGAGTGACAACATGGTATAAAGGATTGAGGGCTTGGAATCAAGAAGGCTTAGATTTAAGACTTATATCTGACACATAGTGATTGTTTGACCATGGGTGAATCATTTAACATTTCACCATCCCACATGGTACTCAAGGCTTCTTAAACATTTTTCCACTTGTGTCCTCTTTTCACTTGAGAAATTTTTACATGACCCCATCTCAAATCTGAGCTGAGATGTTTCTGAAATCATTTATGCATGAACAGTGCAAAGTGAGCCCTTTGTGTGTTCAGTATAAAGAATGCAGTGAAGTTATATGATACAAACTAGACAAGAACTGCCAGAAACATCTCAGATTCATTATGCATTTGATTTTAAATTAATTTTTGGTGACTGTTCAGATTCTCACATCCAGTTATGCAACCCCATATGGGGTCAAGACCCATGGTTTAGTTCCTTCCGGGGGTGGAGCCATGGTGGCAGAGATCAGACAGGAGTCTCTGTAACCTCCTCTAACCTCCCCTCAAACCAACAACATATGAAGCCTCTAGACTGATTTTGAAGCAAAAAAATCCACAATATCTGGAGAACAACACGATTCTAGAAGAAGATACTCTGGAAGAACCTCAAAACAGGTCTGTTTTAATTGGGCAGGGGGGTGGTCTGCTGAACCCAGACTGCAGAGCAGGGAGACCGGGGCAGGGAGTTGGAGCAGGGAGCTGGAACACGGAGCTGGAACAGGAGTGGGAGCGTTGTGCTTTTCACACACCTGGGAGTCTTCTGCGGGCCTCTTGGACCAATCTGTCCTGATTGTGGGCAGGTGGTTTGGAGGGTCTGCCTTTTGAGGGGGATTGATTGTGAACCACTGAACCCCTGATGAGCATGGGACCTAGCTGCCATTACACAGCACCTTAAAGCAATCAATCAATCAGCAGGACTGATCAGCACCAGAAATAATTCAATGAGCAGAGCTGCCAAGTACCTGAAATAATTCAATCAGCAAAACTGCCCCAGGGTGAACTAAAGTAGAACTGCCCAGCACCTGACATAATTCAATCAGCAGAACTGCCCAGTTCCTGAAATAACTCAATCAGCAGAACTGCCCCAGGGCAAATTAAAGCAGCTGTCCCACCTTTGCCCTAAACAGACCTCACACCTTTAAAAAAAATGAATAAAAAACCAAAAAGAGCTCTCACCATAGACAACTTTTATGGAGAGAGGGAAGAACAGACCTCAAATCCTGAGGCCCCTAAAGGTAAAGCAACTCCAGAAAAAGCCCCAAAGAGAGACATAAATTGGTCTCCATGTCACAAGGCTTTTTTTGAAGATTGCATGAAAAATCTTAAAAGAGAGTTAGAAGAAACATGGGGAAACGAAATGAGATCACTGCAAAATAAAATAGAAAAAATGGAAAAAGAATGCAATGAACAAAATAATGTAATTGGTCAATTGCAAAAGGAACTAAAAACAGTAACTGAAGAAAATAAGACATTAAAAATTAGAATCGAACAATTGGAAATGAATGACTCATCAAGACTTCAAGAATCAGTCAAACAAAAACAAAAAAAATGAAAAGATAGAGAAAAACATGAAATATCTCCTAGGAAAAACAACTGACCTGGAAAATAGATCTAGGAGAAACAATCTAAGGATTATAGGGCTTCCTGAAAGCCATGATGAAAAAAAGAACCTAGACACTATCTTCCAGGAAATAATAAAAGAAAACTGCCCTGATATTTTAGACCCAGAAGGCAAAATACTCCTTGAAACAATCCACCAATCACCTCCTGAAAGAAACCCAAAAATTAAGCCCCCAAGAAATATCATGGCTAAATTCCAGAACTATCATACCAAGTAAAAGATATTACAAGAAGCCAGACAGAAACAATTTAAATATCGGGGAGCTACATTTAGGATCACACAGGACCTAGCAGCTTCTACTTTGAAGGATCGAAGGGCCTGGAATCAGATATTCCGAAGGGCAAAGGAACTTGGATTACAGCCAAGAATAAGTTATCCAGCTAGAATGAGCATTATCTTCCAGGGAAGAAGAAGGTCATTCAATGATATAGGAGAATTTCACCTATTTCTACTGAAAAGACCAGAACTGAACAAAAAATTTGATCTACAAACACAGAACACAAGAGAAACATAAAAAGGTAACAAGAAAAAAAAAAAAACTCTTGAGAACTATATTTATGTTATAGATACTTATACAATGAGGGTTGATTTTATGAATCTATTATTATATTATGATTATGATACGATTACTGTGATTTTATGATTATTATGATATGTTTATTGTGATTTTATGATTATTATGATATGATAAACTGAAAAAGAAATTAGAGGTAGAAAAGGGAATACACTGGAAGAAGAGGAAAAGGAGGAAAAATAAGGGAAATTACATCACATGTAGAGGCAAAGAAATCCTATAATGACTGAGGGGAGAAAAGGGAGGGGAATGAGAATTGGGTTAATCTCCATCTCATCAGATTTGGCTCAGAGGGAATAACAGAAGTACTTATAAGGAAACAGGAGGGAAAGGGGGGAAAAAAGGGGTGGGTGGGGTTCTAAAGGAGAAGGATTGTTTGAGGGAAGTGGTTTTCAAAAGCAAAATAGTAGGGAGGAGGGAAAGGGGATAAGAAAGAGAAATGCATAAGCTAGGGTAAATAAGATGGCAGGGAATACAGAACTAGTTATTTTAACTGTGAATGTGAATGGAATCAACTCTCCATTAAAGCAGAAGCAGATAGCAGATTGGATTAAAAACCAGAATCCAACAATATGTTGTATACAAGAAACACATCTAAAACATAGAGATACATACAGGGTGAAGGTAAAAGGCTGGAGCAGAATCTATTATGCTTCAGGTGAAAAAAAAAAGCAGGGGTAGCAATCCTGATCTCCGACCAAGTAAAAGCAAAGATAGACTTAATTAAAAGAGACAAAGAAGGAAATTATATCTTCCTAAAGGGTACCATAGATGATGAAGCAATATCAATACTAAACATATATGCACCAAGTGGTATAGCATGGAAATTCCTAGAGGAAAAGTTCAGACAGATGCAAGAAGAAATAGAGAGCAAAACTATAATAGTGGGGGATCTCAACCTCCCTCTCTCAGAACTTGATAAATCAAACCACAAAATAAATAAGAAAGAAGTTAAGGAGGTAAACAAAATGTTAGAAAAGTTAGGTATGATAGATATTTGGAGGAAATTAAACGGAGACAGAAAGGAGTTTACTTTTTTCTCATCAGTCCATGGAACTTATACAAAAATTGACCATGTGTTAGGACACAAAAACCTCAAAATCAAATGCAGGAAGGCAGAAATAATAAATGCATTTTTTTCAGATCATGACGGAATAAAAATCACATGCAATATAAGGCCAGGAGAAAATAGACCAAAAAGCAATTGGAAACTAAATTATTTTATCCTGAAGAATGAATGGGTGAAACAGCAAATTACAGACACAATTACTAATTTCATCCAAGAGAATGACAATAATGAGACAACATACCAAAATTTGTGGGATACAGCCAAAGCGGTAATAAGGGGAAATTTTATATCTCTAGATGCTTATTTGCATAAAATAGAAAGAGATAAAAATCAATGAATTGGGCTTGCAACTAAAAAAGCTAGAGAAAGAACAAATTAAAAAACCCCAATCAAATACCAAACTTGAAATCCTAAAAATAAAAGGAAAGTTTAGTAAAATTGAAAGTAAAAAAACTATTGAATTAATAAATAAAACTAAAAGTTGGTTTTATGAAAAAACCAACAAAATAGATAAACCTCTAGTTAATTTAATTAGAAAAAGGAAAGAGGAAAATCAAATTATTATTCTCAAAAATGAAAAGGGAGAACTTTCCACCAATGAAGAGGAAATTAGAGCAATAATGAGGAGTTACTTTGCCCAACTTTATGCCAATAAATTTGAAAACCTAAGTGAAATGGAGGAATATGTACAAAAATGTATATTGCCCAGATTAACAGAAGAGGAAATAAATTACTTAAATAGTCCCATTTCAGAAAAAAAAAAATAGAACAAGTCATTAATCAACTCCCTAAGAAAAAATCCCCAGGACCAGATGGATTTACATGTGAATTGTACCAAACATTTAAAGAACAATGAACTCCAATATTATATAAACTATTCGAAAAAATAGGGAATGAAGGACTCCTACCAAACTCCTTTTATGATACAGACATGCTACTGATACCTAAACCAGGTAAAACAAAAACAGAGAAAGAAAATTATAGACCAATCTCCTTAATGAATATTGATGCAAAAATCTTAAATAAAATATTAGCAAAGAGATTACATAAAATCATTCCCAGAATAATACACCATGACCAAGTAGGATTTATACCAGGAATGCAGGGATGGTTCAATATTAGGAAAACTACTAACATAATTGACTATATTAATAACCAAATTAACAAAAAACATATGATAATCTCAATAGATGCAGAAAAAGCATTTGATAAAATCCAACATCCATTCCTATTAAAAACATTAGAGAGTATAGGAATTAATGGACTTTTCCTTAAAATAGTCGGTAGCATCTATTTAAAACCATCAGCTAGCATCATATGTAATGGTGATAAACTGGAACCATTCCCAATAAGATCAGGGGTGAAACAAGGTTGCCCACTATCACCATTACTATTCAATATTGTATTAGAAATGCTAGCCTTGGCAATAAGACAAGAAAAAGAGATTAAAGGAATTAGCGTAGGTCATGAGGAAACCAAATTATCACTCTTTGCAGATGATATGATGGTCTACTTAGAGAACCCTAGAGAATCAACTAAAAAACTATTAGAACTAATCCACAACTTTAGCAAGGTTGCAGGATACAAAATAAATCCACATAAATCATCAGCATTTTTATACATCACCCACAAAATGCAACAGCAAGAGATACAAAGAGAAATTCCATTCAAAATAACTATTGATAGTATAAAATATTTGGGAATATACCTGCCAAGGGAAAGTCAGGATCTATATGAGCAAAACTACAGAACACTCTCCACACAAATAAAGTCAGATCTAAACAATTGGAAAAACATCAAGTGCTCTTGGATAGGTCGAGCGAATATCATAAAGATGTCAATACTACCTAAACTAATGTATCTATTTAGTGCAATACCAATCAAACTCCCAAGAGATTATTTAACTGAACTAGAAAAAATAACAACAAAATTCATCTGGAAAAACAAAAGGTCAAGAATTTCAAGGGAATTAATGAAAAAAAATGCAAATGAGGGTGGCCTAGTTTCACCAGATTTAAAACCATATTATAAAGCAGTGGTCACCAAAACCATTTGGTACTGGATAAGAAATAGAGTAGTGGATCAGTGGAATAGGTTAGGTTCACAGGACAGAATACTCAATGACAATAGTAATCTAGTGTTTGATAAACCCAAAGACCCCAGTTTTTGGGATAAAAAAATCACTATTTGACAAAAACTGCTGGGATAATTGGAAACTCGTATGGAAGAAATTAGGCATTGACCCACACCTAACACCATATACCAAGATAAGGTCAAAATGGATTCATGATCTAGGCATAAGAATGATATTATAAACAAATTAGAAAAATGTAGGATGGTTTACTTCTCAGACCTATGGAGGGGGAAGGAATTTGTGACCAAAGAAGAACTAGAGGTCATCATTAATCACAAAAGAGATAAGTTTGACTATATCAAGTTAAAAAGTTTTTGTACAAACAAAATGAATGCAGACAAGATTAGAAGGGTAGCAGTAAACTGGGAAAATATTTTTACATCCAAAGGTTCTGATAAAGGCCTCATTTCTAAAATATATGGAGAATTGACTCAAATATATAAGAATTCAAGCTATTCTCCAATGGATAAATGGTCAAAAGATATGAACAGACAATTTTCAGACGAAGAAATTGAAACTATTTCTGGTCACATGAAAAGGTGCTCCAAGTCACTATTGCTCAGAGAAATGCAAATTAAGACAACTCTGAGATACCACTACCCACCTGTCAGATTGGCTAAAATGACAGGAAATGATAATGATAACTGTTGGAGGGGATGTGGGAAAACTGGGACACTGATACATTGTTGGTGGAACTGTGAACAGATCCAACCATTCTGGAGAGCAATTTGGAGCTATGCTCAAAAAGTTATCAAACTGTGCATACCCTTTGACCCAGCAGTGTTTCTACTGGGCCTATATCCCAAAGAGATTTTAAAGGAGGGAAAGGGATCCACATGTGCAAAAATGTTTGTGGCAGCCCTTTTTGTAGTGGCAAGAAACTGGAAATTGAAAAGATGCCCATCAATTGGAGAATGGCTGAATAAATTATGGTATATGAATGTTATGGAATATTACTGTTCTGTAAGAAACGACCAACAGGAGGATTTCAGAGAGGCCTGGAGAGACTTGCATTAACTGATGCTGAGTGAAATCAGCAGAACCAGGAGAACATTATACACAGCAACAAGACTATACGATGATCAATTTTGATGGACATGGTTCTGAAAAGATTTGAATCACAAGGATGTGATTCAAACCAGTTGTTCAGCAATGAAGATAGTCATATACATCCAGAGAGAGGCCTGTGGGAACTGAGTGTGAACCACAACACAGCATTTTAACGCTTTCTGTGAATATTTGCATGCATTTTGTTTTCCTTCTTAGGTTGTTTTTTTCTTCTTCTCTTTCTAGATCTGATATTTCTTGTGCAGGAAGATAACCATATAGATATGTATACATGTATTGTATTTGTCATATAATTTATCCTATTTAGCATTTATTAGATTACCTGTCATCTAGGGGTGGGGGTGGGGGGAAGGAGGGAAAAAGCTTGGGAAAAAAAAAGTTTTTGCAAAGGTCAAAAAAAAATTATTTGGAAGACATAAAAAAAAAGACCCATGGTTTAAGTAATTTTGCTCTAAGTTATAGAACTGGTAGCAGATATGCATCAATGGTAGAAGTCACCAGAGCAGAATTTCTTCACAGATGAAGGCACAGGTCTGGACCAAGGAAGACAGTATTGAAACAAAACAAAACCTATACTGAAGGTACTTTTCTCTGAGCATAGCACAAATTTTAAATAACATTATCTTGATTTGGGAATTGATTCATGGCTCTCTCTCCTGAGGTGATTAGAAAAAAACAAAACAACCCAAACCCAACTCTTAATATTGTTTGAGATGCAAACTATTTCCCAGTGCTTTGTCCTTCCATCCTCTTGCACACTAGGTCTTATAGGAAACTTTCTCAAAAACTCAGGTAACTACAGAAAGCAAAGCAAATGAAACTCAATTCAAAAACTTATGACAAATGAATCAATTCAACAGATATTTATTAAACACCTGTTAAACTACATGAACTGTTAGGTGCTAGAAATATAAAGGTAGAAATGAAATAATTCTTTTACTCAAGCAGTTTATAGTCTTTCTGAGTCCACAGTAAATGGGGATAATTATTATTATTTTTTTTAAAAGCTTTCATTTTAACCATCCATGTTTACAGAAATATCTCTGTCTCTATCTCTGTTTCTCTGTCTCTGCCTCTCTCTGTCTCTGTTGTTACTCTCTGTGTGTCTCTGTTTCTCTGTCTCTCTCTTTCTCTTTCTCTCTCCCACACACATCCTTCCTCTTTCTCCTCCTTGTCTTTTCTCTTCTTCTCTCTGTCTCTATGCCGGTCTGTCTCTCTGTGTCTGTCTGTCTGTCTCCCTCCCTCTTTCCTCCAAAATACACATGATACATCTCAACTATTTAGTTCTGATGGAGCCAAATGAGTAGTGGTAAAAACATGGTCCTGGAAAGATGGGGAAAACCATTAATGCTGAAGCCACTGACTGTTTACTTTAGGTAGAAGTCAACTTTACAATAGACAAATTTCCTACTGAAAAAGAGGTTTTGAATGCCGTAAGGCTCTTCTTCTTTGGCAAAGCACTTGGTACTAATTTTCTTCCAGGTGATATTTACAAGGTGGAGAATTCATTGCTCCTACAAAAGCTGACTGAAATTTTCTGGGTTATATGGTAAGAGGAAGCTATTCTCCCAAGAGTTGAAGGATACCTCCATTGTCTATCTCTATAAAGGTAAAGGAAATAGAATGTTCTGTGACAATGATAGGGGTATCTCTCTTAGTCATTCCTGGCAAGATCCTTGCTAAAGTCTGTATTAATAGGTTTATCTTTCATCTTGAAGATGATAATCTACCTAAGAGCCGGAATGACTTCATAAAAGATTGATCAATGGTCCATATAGTGTTTGCTGCCCAAAACTCCAGAAGAAATGCCAAGAGCAAAGGTCTACACTCAGCATTTGCAGATCTGAACAAGAACTTTCATACTGTCAAGCATGAGGGCTTATTGAAAATTATGTCAAAATGCCCAGAGAAGTTCATGAGTATTATATATCATTTTTTAATGGATAATGTTCTTGTGTTTTCCTGGCCAACAATAGAGTGAAATGTGGTTGTGTGTTTGCTCCCATTTTACCATGATGTTTTCTGTGGTATTGTCAAATACCATCAATGAAGATCGATTTGGTATCAAGGTCAGCTACTGCACTGGTGGTAAATTTTTCAACTTGGAAAAGCTACAAAGTCAAAACTTAAGTGGAAGAGGTATTGGTACATGATGCATTCTTTGCAGATGGTTGTGTACTCAATGTAGCCTTGGAATCTGAGATGCTACAAATTATGGATTGGTTTTCGGTGCTTGTGCTGATTTTGACCTAACAATCAGCACCAAAAAAATAGATACTCCGTCAGACAGCACCTCATTATTCATATGTGGAGCCATCAGCTATAGCAAATAGAGAACTTTTGAATGCTATGGATAAGTGTACTTGCCCTGGCAATATACTTTCTGGGTTGTATGTACTGATAAAGAGATTGACACACACATAGCCAAAGTTAATTCAATGTTTGGGAGTCTACAAAGGATAGTGTGCAAGAGAAGAGGTATTAGGCTGAGTACAAAACTGAAGATCTATGGTCATTATACTGACTTGTTGTATGTCCATGAAATACAGACTGTGTACCAGTGTATGACAAAAAAAAAGAATTATTTCCATTTGAATTGTTTTAGGAAGATTCTGAAGATCACCTGTCAGGATAAGCTACCAAATACAAAGATTCTTTTCTTGAACTAAACTGCCAAGCATTCAAATTTACTGCAGAGAGAACAACTCTGATGGACTTGTAGTTCAAATGCCAAATGTATGCTTGCCAAAAGAAACTTATTTTATGGAGAACTCACACAAGGCATGGACTCACAAGGTGGTTATAAAAAGTGATACAAGGACACTCTCAAGGTCTCTCTCTAAAGAACTCTGGAACTGATTGTATGACATGGGAGAGACTGATATAGAACCACCCTGAATGGTGTGCCTTCATCAGGGAAAGTGCTATGCTCTATGAGCAAAGCAGAATTGAAGTTTCAAATGAAACACAAGATGCACAAATTTAGATAATCTACCACAAATGTTCACATGGATTATTTGCTCCTGAACCATAATACAGCATTCCAAGCTTATATTGGTTTGATAGTCACAAACCCATTATAACTTGATTCTAACATAGTGATGTCATTTTGGTTCTTTTCAAAATCAAAGGACAACTACATAATACATACATACATATAAATATATATATATATACAAACATATACATATCTATGTATATAGAAACACATGGATGAAAAATATCATGCTAAAAAGCATGGAAGCAAGCATGCAGTCTTATTTCATGCCACTGGGAAAGCTTGAGAGCATTGCCCATTGTCCAGAACTTGGGCAAGCATGCCATCATGAAATTGACTCTAACAAAGTGATTCTAAGAAAGTAAAAACATTTTTGTCTTCTTTGAGAACAAAGGACAACAACACACATACACATATATGTATGTATCTATATATTTACATATACACATACACATTAGTAACAGGAGAGAAAATTGTTCTGGTACTATTTCTATTCATTTTATTTAATTTTAATGAAATAATAAAATGTGATAATAGTGATGATGATGATCATGATAGTACTACTACTACTGCTGTTGTTGCTACCACTACTACTACTACTACTACTACTACTACTACTACTACTACTACTAC
>JAJPUD010007087.1:83708-115022 GCA_023553655.1 Myrmecobius fasciatus
ACTACTACTACTACTACTACTACTACTACTACTACTACTACTACTACTACTACTACTACCCTAAGCTAAGCTTCAGTTTCCTCTTATTTAAAATGAGGAAAAATGATATTTGTGCTACCTGTTTTATGAGGGATTGTGCGAAAGTGCTTTCTCAATCTTAAAAACCAAAAGTAAAAGTTTATTTTTATTATCTTTGGCTAAGGGATATAACCACTTCCTTACTTTAAAGTCATGAGTCATTGGTCTACTTTGTGCTCCTCCCTTCTTCAGTAAGGAATGCCAAAGACTACATATTTTATCCATAAATATAAACAAATACTAGATAATTAGAAATATCTGCATTTTTCCCCCACAGGTACTTCTGTGGAGGCAGCATGGTACATCAGAAAATATGCTGGGTTCAATCTTGAATTTGTCAAACAAATTTTCCTTGGCTGTGTTACTACAACTCTGTGGGGGTGTCAGATTTTTGTTTTTATTTCTTTTCATCTATAACACAAGGTCTATCTTATGACCCCTTCCTCCCTTCATTTCTTGGGCAAGATTTAAATTTTACTCTTTAGTGAATAATGCTTTAGAAAATTTCCAGCGTAGCAACATCTGAGACTTTCTCTAACAGCTTTCAGGGTATACTTACTCACTGTTCATTTTGGAAATTGTCAAAGGGAAATAACTTGCTTCATTCTTGAGTACAGTCCAGTTCTGACTGAACAATGTGGGCTTTGGTCATGACTGCCCTAGATGAGAATTGCTCCAAATTTTGTCCAATTTTGAATCTTTACATCAGGATTTTGGTCTGTTTGGGGTTCCACAGAGGGATGCTGTTTTCTGTTTTGAAGAACTAGGGTATAATGCAGTACCTGTGAGGTTATTATTCCCAACAAAAATAAAACAAAACACAACACAAACCCATTTGGCTTCCTTAAATTCTTCAGAGGACTAATCCAGGTTCAGCTCAAAGCTTCAGAGACAGGAACCACTGTAATTCAGGAAACCCCAAGCAGGTAGTGAAAAGGGGCAGAATCAGGTCACCCTTTAGGTGAAAGGAATGAGTCAAATATCTTCTTTACTCACAACATTTGGTTCCCAAAGAAAGTAATAGATTTATTTCCAGTAGTGTCCAATTACATTGTGGGTACTTCACTTCCCACCCACCCCCCTTCTCCACCCCCGATTTATTTTTTTCCAAATTGGAAATTGAGCTAGAGCAAATTATATAGTCTGACCATCCTGCTACTACTTTTCTGCCGAGCCTAATGCTTTTAACTGAGGTTGGTCATTCAAAGAACAGAGTGTGATTTCCTATGCACATCACTGAGTAATAGTTTATGGGAGACTGTGGAAAGTATGCAATATTGGCATAATAGATCAAGACTTTCATCAACATAAAAGGAAAGGAATTACAAGGCACTTGCTGACAGGGTACTGTAGCTTGATAGGGCACTCTGGGGGCAGATACACTAAAAGCATTTTGGCACTGTGAAGTGTATTTCCTGGACAGATGTGTTCTATTCGTGATGGAAGTGTCTTGCTCTTCTCAAGAGTTCTAACATGCCAGTTATAAGCAAACTGAATCCATGTTTTGTCAGATACTGTTATCACAGGAAATTCAAGGTTGTCACTACCTTAAGGTGACATGAGATCAATAAGGTTAGAAGGTGTTTACCTTATAGGAAAATAGGAAAGCTTCGATGATCATTTAGGCATTTCATTTCCTTAACTCTAGCACTCAAGGCAGCCTAATTAGATTAGATTTAAGCTGGGGCTGTGTAGTTGTATAATAGCACTGATTTTAATATACTCTTACCCTCAAATTTCATGAAATTTACCTTGATTAATGTTATGTAGTAGTAGGCATGTTTACATTCATATGGGTTAAGTCAAAACACCTTCATACAGGAAAAAAAATGAAAAGACAATTTGAATACCAGAAAGCAAAATCTTACAAATCTCTATATTTTAGTGAAAATAGTTGAAAAGAATATGCCAATTCAGTGCTTTTTTTTTTTAAATAAAAGAATGAATTAGCCATTTTGTATTGTAGCAGGAAATATGTGTGGGGAAGTCATATCAAGGTTATATAAATGATTGATATTTTTCCTCATTTTTTATGATGCCTTTTATTCTTCCAGTATTCCTTCCCTTATTTTCATTAAAATAAAATAAACACATGGAGAATATTCCTCAACCCGCAGAGTCCTTCATCCCAAAGCCTCATCAGAAGGCTCCAGACATAACGGCAGTGTCCCAGACTGCCCTTTACACTAGACACTTAGACGAAAGGTAAAATGAGCGGATCAAATAACCAATTCCAAATTGATGCAGGCATTGAGAACAGAAGCCTGGTTTTCTCTCTCTGTAATGTCTGCATAAAAGTGGAGAATATGGTTAAAAACATTGGCGGCAGCCAGTTACAGGAATAGCCAGCCCTTCCAGGAACAAATGCATGCCTAATGAACTTGTGGACACTGCATTTACCGCAACAACAGCAGGTTTTCTCACATACGCACTTCTTTGCAGCCCCAGAATGTGCTGAGTTTATTGACCTCCTGTAAACACTGATGGAAGAGTCAGGCTGCCAGAAAGGGAACGGCAAAGAGCAATCCAAAACATCTTGGAAAGGCCTCTGAGAAAAGGTTTTAATGTTAAGAAGACGCACTCTTCTCCTTCCTGCCAAACGCAATTTTTGTTAAAAGATCCACAGAATAAAAAAAAATAAATAAATAAATAAAAATTGGTCTCTCAAATGACCTAGTCATGAAATAGCTTCCAAGACTAACAGTACCTGCAGAGAATTCTCCGCTGTCAGCCTTGCCGCCTGATTACAATGTAAACACCAATTCAACAGGCTTCTGGGGACCAGGATCGAGATGGGATCTCCCCCCCCCCTTGCTCATTTACCAGATTTTATCATTTCTGTGGATTAAACACTAATTCTAGCAGGAAAATGTATCTTTCCACAGGATGTAATCTGTTTAAAAATAAAACAGTTTGGATCCTGGCACACATTGCCCCAAGAACACAAAGGGTTCTCCTCACATCTGCCTCCAGCTGGAAAAGCCAAATACTGTCAAAGTTTGTTTTACTCACTTCAAAACCACTAGTCTTCCTCAGTGGATGGCAACTGAAAACAACAGACTCATTTTGCTTTTTGTTTGTTCTTTTATTTTTGATAGGGACCTGTGACTTAATTAATATAGGGAGGTCTGGGTAAGGAAACTTTCTGTCAGTACCAGTCTGTAAGTGTTTTCAAATTTAGGATGTTAAAAGAGAGGAACCTGGCATTGAGAGTTTAAGTCAAATCAAGTTAAGAACCATTTATTAAACTCCTATTGTGTGCTAGACATTGTACTAAAGACTTTAGGCATATCTCAATTGACTCTCATAACAACTGAGAAATAGGTTTCATTATGGTATCCATTTTACAGTTGAGGAAATTGAGGTAAACAGAGATTAAGTGACTTTTCCAAAAGTCATCCAGCTTCTTAGGCTGGATTTTGAATTGTAGTCTTGACTCCAGACCCATTTATTCACCCAGCTACTACAAAAAAAGGAAGGGGGGGGGCAGTCTTTGCTCTCAAGAGCTATGGTCTAATAGGACAGACAATATGCAAACAACTATGTTAACAAGATATAGACAGGAGAAACTGCAAATAATCTCAGAGAAAAAATATTAAGAAGGAGGCCTGGGAATGCTTTCTTTCACAAAGTAGGATTTTAGCTGTCACCTTAAGGAAAACAGAGAAGTTGGGATTTAGTCACCCAGGTCCCATTCAGTCAGAGGTGGGACCCATGAGGTCTCTCTACTTATTATTCCATTTAGCTTCTCAGGATGGAGTCCAAATTTTTCTTTGCAGTTTCAAGGTGCAATATGTTTCTTGTTCCAATTAAAATGGGACCCTACTTTCACATTTTAATATATTTTTATTCCGGAGCAAATTGACTGGGTAAATTAAGATTAAGAACCTGAAGTCGAAACCTAGCTTTGAAAAACATTACCTTCTTTCTAGCCATTATTTAACACCTGACCTCACTCAAGATTTGCCTACAACCAGAAGTTGAACATTTCTAGTGAAATCCTGAGCAATAAACTGAGAAGCATCTGCCCCTTTCTCTACAAGTGTGCAATTAGAGTTAACTGAGCTCTTTGGGAATGTGTTAAGCCAGGAGGTATCCTATTTTGTGAACAATAAAATACCTGTGGTTATATTAGTTGCTAAGCTCCAGGTAGATTACTCATAGCTGTCATCACCATTGGATTTCCCTTCCCCCATTCCAGCCCTAAAACAGCAACTTACAATGGTGCTGGGATGTATTTGCAATCAAACATTCAATGCCCAAACAGCTACTCTGTATATAGATCTTCTGTAAGTAAATTATATAACTGCCCTGAATGCACATTTATCATTTCATTTTCCCCGTGGTGTTCCTGAGGCAGCTGAAGACCACAAACAGTAAAGCCCTGTCTTAATGACCAGCTCCAGACATCCCATTCAGGCTTCTCTGGCTGCTTGTGGTTGGTGTCCTAACTACTGAATAAATGGCTCTAGCTTCAAAAGATCTGGCTGACCTGCTGATTTGAAACCGCTTCCCAACAGCAGTGAACAGTGGCCTCCCAGTGGAGATCAAAGGAGCTAAAGCAGGCCTTTTATAACAGGCAGGATGGGAGATGATCTCGGTCATGAAATCAAAACTTGAAAGCATCCTTGTAGCCCAGATCGGGAAATAACTGAGTAATGCTGCTCACCAAGAGTCCTGCCCCTACCCCAACCCCAGTCCAAATAGCATTAATTGAAAGGCTTTGACATTTCTTCTTTCTCCATCTAGTCACATTTTTTTTGCCCATTTCTCTAGTCAATAGCACCCTAGAAAAATAATAATCAGGTATCAATCTATCTGCCGACATTTATTAAGCACCTTTTATGAGCTGAGCGTGATGTATACTGAGGATACAACGAAAGGTTAAAAAACAAAAACAAAGAAAACTAACAAACAAAAACCTATCTGCATCTTTAAGTACCTTCCATTCTAGAATTCAGAAGGAATCTAGAAAGACTTCTTCCAAAGCATGAAATGTTCATCTACAACTCAAAAGAAATCAGAGAAACCATAAAGCTGAAATGAAGAGGAAGACCATTCCCCGGCATGGGGATATTGAGCATTTGGTTCTAGCCTATCATAATAAAGTGAACATCGAAATAGAGTCACACAAATTTTTTTTGGTTCTTAGTTCATATAAAAATTATATTTACTCCATATTATAGTCTATTAAGTGTGCAACAGCATTATGTCTAAACAAACAACATAAATACATTAATTAAAACTTTGCTAAAAAGAAGAAAAATATTACCTATTATTTGAGCTTTCAGCAACTTAGAGTCTTTTTGTTGGTGGAGGGTCTTGCTTCTGTGTTGATGGCAGCTGATTGATCAAGGTTGAGGTGGCTGAGGAGGTTTCTTAAAATAAGGCAACAATAAAGTTTGCTACATCAATTGACTTTTCCTTTCTCTTGAACACTTAGAGGCCATTGTAGGATTATTAACTGGTCTAATTTCAATATTGTCTTATCTCAGGCAATAAAGAGGCTTAAGGAGAGGGGGAAAGACTGAAACAGCAGGTTGGTGGAGTCTTAAAGCATACACATATCGATTAAGTCTATTGTCTTATATGGGTACAATTTGTAACACCCTGAAATAATTACAATAGTAACATCAAAGATCACTGATCACAAATCAGCATAACAGATATAATACTAATGAAAACATTTGAAATAATGTGAGAATTAACAAAATGTGACACAGACATGATGTAAGCAATGGTGTTGGAAAAAAATGGCACCAACAGATTGGATGCAAGGTTGCCACAAACCCTCAGTTAGTAAGAGATGCAATATCTTTGAAGTGCAATAAAATGAGTCTGCTTGTTTGAAGTCAGGAGATAGAGGACAAAAAGAGGATTCTAGAGTAGCTATAGCTGTTAAAAAAAATCAGAAAAACTGGAAAGGTTGGGAACAGATTATGAACATCTTTGAATGCCAAAAAGAGTATTTTATATATGATCTTGGAAGTCATTGGGAGTCATTGGAATTTATTGAGTAAGGAGTTGATATGGTCATGATAAGGTCCTGAGTAAGTACATGGGACTGACAGAGAAAGACTGAAATACTGATAAGATTATTTCTTATTTCTTGAAGCAAACAGGGAAGGACAGTGATAGGGATCAACCTTATAGTCCCACTCTCTGTGGAAGTCATGGGTGGCCCACCTTTCTGTGTCTAGTCAGAAATCCAAGTTATGTCAAACCCCTGAGGTTAAATTTCCTCCATAAATAAGTAGATATTTCCTCTTCTCCTTTCACCATGCCTCATGATGTCTTTCGCCTTCTTATAGTTAACTAATTCTTTTGGAGTCTAAATTCCTTATGGATTTACCCTGCCAGTTAAGGGCATACTCCCACTTCATGGCTTATTCCCTTTCTCCTGGTTAATTGTGAGTTCTAATGGGGAATTTGTCTTTTCCATTGTTAATTGTTATATGTTTTTTCAATTCTATTTCATATTTACCATTCCTACTGTCTATTGTATCTCTTCATTTTGTCTGTAACTTCTCCCCCAAAAAACTACCTTTTGCTAAAGAGAATGGCCATTGTGAATATGTCATGAGATGTATAAGGTTGAAACATATTACATTGTGACCACATGTTGCAGTAAAATGTCAATTGTTTAAAAAGAATCCTTGATAGCAATCATTTACACTTTTCTGGGTAAATTTAATCAAGTAACAAATATTAGTTTACTTTTCCTATATGTTCTCCCTCATTAGAATGTGATCTCCTCTGGAGCAAGGGATTTCTATTTGTATACCCTGTGCTTAGCACAGAGTAAGTGTTTGATAAATGTGTCATTAATGAATTAATAATTCATTATTTAATATCTACTAAACTCACAGCACTGTTCTAGGTGTTATGTACAAATAAACAAACATTCTTGCCCTTGAGTAATTTTATATTTATTTTGAGAATTTTTGTTGTTAGTTGTTTTTTAGTCATGTCCAATTCTTCGTGTCCTCATTTGGGGTTTTCTTAGCAAACATACTGGAGTAGTTTCCCATTTCCTTCTCCAGCTCATTTTACAGATGAAGAAACTGAGGCAAATGGGGTTAAGAGACTTGCTCAGGATTACACAGTAAATGTTTACAGCAAGATTTAAACTTGGAAGGGACTCATTAGGTAGACAAGGGAACATTAGCAATAGGGCTAAACATAGAATCAGGAAGTGTGGATTCAAATCCTGTCCCTGACAATATACTAGTGTGTGAGCTCTTATCAAGATAGGTAATCTTTCATTGAAGGTCCAGACAGCTTTCTAAGAATATTAAATCACAGAGTACTTAGTGATCTTCACTAGTAAAATACGAGATTTCCTATAATACTAACATCAGAGATGCAGATGAAAAAAAAAATAATACTGAAAACTTGACTATGTGATCCTAGGCATGTCCTAATCTTTAAAATGGGGAAATGAAAGAGTTTCCTTAGATTATCTATCTATAAATTCTCTTCCAATTTAAATATTCAAAGTTTAAATATTGTCTTTCTCAGGATTAAGATGAGGGAGTTAGTGACAATAAATGAGTTTGCAGTATAATGGTAAGTTTAGAAGTGATGAGCTTATCTTGGGAGGGATATCTTGTTTAGTGGATTTGAAATCAGTCAGAGCAGCAGAGTAAAGGAGCAGGAATGTTCACCAGAAAGACATGAATAAAGCAACTTTTCTCTTATTTTCAATCACATAAAACTACTTATTACCTGCCCATTTTATGTTGTTTTTACTAACAATTCATGAATAGATTTATATAAAAGTACTTATTATCTCTTCATTTTATGTTATTTTTACTAACAATTCATGACTGGTTTTATATCCTGGATAAAGGGCCAGACTTAAGGTTAGGAATACCGGGTCTCTTGACACATATTATCTGTGGGACATTGGGCAAGTCACTTAACCTCTCAATCTCCCAGGCAACACTCTAAGATTACAAGTCACATAATTGCTGATTTTCATTGACTGAAAGTCAATTTCCTCAGGAAGATCAACCTACACCAAGAAATTACTGGTCCAGACCAGAAACATGAGACAAACAAAATAAAGCAAAACAAAATCCCAATGATATGATGATGATGATGATTCTAGATAGCTTCATAAATTACAATGCCTAAAACAATTTGTTTCATCATTTCCAAACATCTGGTAATGAGTTTTTTTTTTTTTAACTTAAGTGGTCTAGTTCTTAGTTGACAGATATAGTTCATCCCTGAATCTATATTGATAGCTTTTGAACAAGGTAAAACTATGATGCATTTTCTAGAATTCAGTTTATCTTCACCTTTTCTGCTGTTCTAATATTTATTATGAGCACTATAAACATATTTCCCCTCATCTTCCTTAGTGACTGTGATATTTTAAAATAGATTGTTAAAAAAATATATATACATATATATTTTTAAATACAGTGAGCTTTTTCTTTTGCCACCAAAGAACTGAAAAACATGTTTGTTTAGGAGGGAAAAGGTACAAGGAGGGGGTGAAGTAGGGTGGGGGGTAACTGATGAAGGATTTTCTAAGCATATCTATTCACTCCATAGATGGTTTTGGGGAGGTCTGAACATGTGATTTTTCTTAGTGGAGAGAACTCTCAGTTGGGAGAGTCTCTCTAACCACGCCACTATAATCTTAAAAAGCTATCTTTGACACTAAGAGGTAAAATGACCGGTCAAGAATCTCATAACCTGTATATATCAAAGACAGAACTTTAACATTGGTCTTCCTGACTCCTGGACCAGGTCTTTATTCATTTTACTGGGCTGCTTTTCACAGACTGTGATGTGGACCTCAGTCTCCTAACTCACAAGTAATTTCCTTCTTTCTAAATGGAGATAATCATGGTTCTGTCTCTTTCTGATGAAAATCAAATCTGAACCAAAAAACCTAGATGATTATGCTTATAAGCATATTGCTATCAAAAGTTACAGATTGTAGTTAAGTCTGAATAGGGCACAACTACAATTTTTCTGAGTTGCTAATTTAGCTCAATTCAGTATTGGATCATCAGGACATATTACTCTTCAGGCTTCTAGTAGTGAGGAGGTGGAGGGCTGAGTTTTGGGGATCTCTGAGGACATCAGCTTTTTGATTGGGTGGGTAATGGGGATACCAGAATAGAATTCAGTCCTATATTTCCAAGTAGGAGTTGGGAAATAGAATTATGAAGGATGGAGTGAACTTATTTTTGGTGGGACAGCCATGCTCACCTTTTGACAGTTTAGAATATTGTGTGAGCCAGAGGGAAAATAACTTAAATTACACTCATTTACATTCCAGGGTTTACCACAACTAACTCTGAGCCATTTCTTTCAGTTGTCCCCCTTGTCTGGCTCCCAGATGAATTGGACTTCTGAAGGAATACACAACTTTCCTGAGCTGCCCAGGACTCAAGGTGTGGATCATAAATAAAAATCAGTGTGTACAATATTCTTGCTGCCCACTTCTAAAGTTTCCTGCACACCACTGGCCTGAAATACTTTTGAGACATAGTGTTTATTCTTGCTTCATGGTATTTTTATTTGTGTTATGCTATAAATATAGGAGTTCAAATGAATTTTTTAAGGGAGCTGATGAATAATACCGCCTAAGCATTTTGCATATTGGCTTTAAAGAGTTAGATGTCAGAGTGTGGGGGATAGTAGCCAAATCTGGTTTGTAGGAGGCAGTAAGTGAAAATGAGTAAGGCTTTTTTCCCCCCAGAGGACTATCTAAATGACGACATTATTACCCTGCTGTGTCCCCATTTCTAAGCTTCGCAAAAGGCTTGAAATTATGTTGCTGGGGCATTTTTTACTTTGTCAACAGAAGATCTAAGTTCTTTCCCTTGGTGGCTGACTGGTCCTTCTGCGATCATTATTTGTATCCTAAATGTGTTATACCAAAGGTTTCCAAACTTTTTTGAGTATATGAGTATAATTTACTTATTTATAAGTTAGATAATGTACTATTACACTAATATAGATGTACATTGTCATACTCACAAATACATATTATATAATATATATAATGCAATAAAAATGAGATAATATTTGATCCTAGAACTCAGGGAGTTATCCATATATAATGAGTAGAGGAAACATAATTTTTGGGAAGTCATTTCAGTGATGGAAAATATATTGTAATAGGGAGAGAAACCAATTAAAATTTGGTGATAGCAGGATGAGTAGACAAAAAGGGTGAGCTTAAGACATATTGTAGATGCAGAAATAACAAGATTTGTCAACTAATTGGAAAAACAGGTTGAAGAAGATTTAGTAAGGAATAAAGGGTGAAATCAATGTGGAAAGTCTATGGAGGTCTGCTCCACAGAAGTAGAGAAATTTAGATGAGAGGAGAATTTTTGGGAGATGGGGGGGAAATTATGCAATAAATTTGAACAGAAGAATTTTGGGAAAACATGGACTCATTAGGACTAGCTAAAGCCTACACCTATCACAAAACTAATAGTAAAATTCTAAAAAGTCGACAGAAGACACAAAGATATTATTTTAAAAGGTGGGAGCTGTAGACAGCTCAAGACTGCATAAAAGTCTGACAAAATTCTGAAGAACTTCTGAGCAGAAACAAGCTAAGGTAAATAAAAGGCAAAAAAAATGTAAGCAGTGTAAACCCAGAGCAGGAGATAGGTCTGGACTAATGTCCAGAACAAAAGGGCTAAATCAGCACCTGGGTGTTTAACTAGCAGAACAGCTTTCAAAGTTACATGTTGAATTTATTGTATATTTAAAAATAAAAGCAAGATGTATACTGTAAATTTCAAGTACAAATTGCCTTATTTGCTATTTGTTAAGTTTATAATTAATATCATTTTTTAGTAATGAGAAAAACATCATTTTTCATTGAAGATCACAATTCATCACTGCCTGTGTATTTTATGTGACCAAGTCTGTACTACCCAACATTAAAGAAATTTAAAAATGGGGCACTTACTCAACTGGTTCCTGTCCTATATAGGTCAGAGCACATTCTTCCAGAAGTACCTGCTTTAGCAATTAGATGATTTGGTGTAATTGATGATGGTTATCTTGGATGAGGGTGAATTTTCCCAAGGATACCCTTAGAATTTATATTATAATTGCCTTGAAATAGCAATACCTGGAACAGTTAGGTAGTACAGTGGACTGGGCTTGGAATCAGGCTTGTAAACTCATCTTTAGGAGATCAAATCTAGACTCAGATACGTACAAACGGTGTCACCCTGGGCAAGTCACTTAACTCTGTTTGCCTTAGTTTTCTCATTTGTCAAATGAGTTGGAGAAGGAAAAGGCAAACCATTCTAGTATCTTTGCTAAGAAAATACCAAATGGGGTCATGTAAAGTTAGACATGACTAAAAAATGACTGTTTGGGGGCAGCTAGGTGGCACAGTGAATAGAGCACCAGCCCTGAAGTCAGGAGGACCTAAGTTCAAATCTGGCCTCAGACACTTAACATTCCCTAGCTATGTGACCCTGGGCAAGTCACTTAACCCCAATTGCCTAAGCAAAAAAGGCAAAAAAAAAATTACTGTTTGAAACAAACCCCACAATTGGCTATCAAGCAGGAAATTTGATCCATATTCCTACTTTATTGCTTCAACTCTGCTGGTCAGATGATTTCCACCCTCATACCTCTCTATCTTTATAGTGGAGATCACTGTGAAAGAGCAGAGACTCTTTACTTTTTAAAAAAGACCTATATTTCATTAACATGAAGAAAAAATATGATCAAAATAGGATACTTGGAGTTAAAGTAAGACCTGAAAGTAAGGAAAGATAATTCAGAATTGAGAAAGGCAAATAATCATACACACACACAATATATTACAAGGGAAGGTTTAGCTGCTAAAAGGGGATAAGAAAGAGATTTGGCATAGAAACTGAGTTTTGAAGGTAATATGTTTAAAAAAAAAAAGTGGAGTTGAGGAAGGTTAATTCCATTCTAGAAGACAACCTGTACAAAGGCATGAATATGGAATTCTAATAATATCTACCTCCTAGGGTTTCTGTGATAATTAAATTAGATTATTAATTTAAAGCACTTTGTGAACCTAACTGAGCTATGTAAACATTATTTTATTATTATAGTCCACTAAAACCCTGACCTTAACAAATTCTACACCCTCAGTTCTGTACTTATGCAATTGATTTTTTTTAAACCTAAGTGAAAATTTCCCATTTATCTCTATTACCTTTCATTTTAATAGTTTCAAATCACCCTTCTTTCTTATCAAGACAATTCAATTCCTTATTTCTGTCTTCCCATGCCTCAATCCCTACTAGCTTAATGTCACCCACAAACTTGACAAAAAAGCCAGTTGAATTCACTAAGTCTGAGATCTCATGTGAATCTGATCACTGTAGATTCCTGTACTTCCTTGCACTTTTATGAAAACTCTACCAGGAACCAGACCAGCTGAACATTCTTTTTCTTGTATGATTCAGTCTCTGTTATATACACCTAACCAGAGCAGCAAAAGAGCCATTCCTTGTATTGCAGATATATTCATAGCTGATGTTAATAAAGATAATATCCAACCCTGAAAATGAACCCACAAAAATCATTTTTTGATTTTGGTGAATCTCTACTACTTAAAACAATCTAGTTCATAGAATTTATGACTGGTAAGAATCAAAGTAGTAGAGTAGAAAGAAATCTGAACTTAGAGTCACAGAAATTGAGTTTGGATCACAATTCTGCCCCACTAACTTGCCCTCAGCAAGACACTTAACCTCTCTGGTCCTCAATGTCTCCTATAAAACAAGAAGGTTAGAAAAGATGAACTTTAGGTTATCTCCCAGTTCTATCTCCCAATCTCTTACAAGGTATAAATGTCTGCAGATGCTGTTTGGTCACCCCACTGTTCATATTGCAAATCATAGGTCAAAGGAACAGTCACCTAATTAGTAAGTGACAAAGCTAGAATTAAAAACCAAATTTTCCCATTGCAGAGCTAATGCTTTGTCTACTATGCTACATTGCTCCTTTAACATTAGTTAATGCATCTAGTAGACGCTGGAATTTTTCTGGTTAACAAAAATATTTTCCAACTAAAAATATGGCCCCAGTAATTCTAGGTCTTGTTAGGATGATAGTAGATAACTGTGGCTAATGTTATAGATATGAATCCCATTAGTTTTGATTCAATTCACCATATATCTCTTAAGTCCCTATTGTGTACAGGGAACTGTGATGTGGCTAAGAGATACACAAGGTTTATATTGAAACAAAGTCTTGCCCCCAAAAAGCTTAAAGACTCAAAATAATAATAATGCAGTCACATCTATATATAAAACAAGACATGATAAGTGCTGGACAGTCACAAAAATATTTTTCTTGGATAATATCTTCCAGAAAGGTGGACTCTATTTCTCTTTCTCCTCAACTTCTTTCTTGAGATGAGTCACTCCAGGTAAACATGTGAAGCAGGTAAAGATTGTTTCCATTGCTCTTTTCCATTGATACCTTTTGACAATCCTGCCTTTCTCTATCACATGGGTTATGACTTACCCTATTCCTTTTCCCCTGTCAGGCCGGTGAGCTCTGATTTTCTGAAAGCTCGGATAGAAGAATGGCTTAAGGAACCTGAATCTAAAAGAAGTTGAATAAATTGACCAGAATCACACAATTAGTGTGTCTGAGGTAGGATTTAAATTAAATTCTTTCCAAATTCAGGAATTTTTACTCCAAGTTCTATTCTCCAACAATGGCATATTGCACTAGCTAACTTCCTCAATAAGAATAAAGAGTGTGACATGGTGTTTTACTCTCCTAAGGTTAGACTACATCTGTAATCCTGTACTCATTTCTGGGAAAAATATTTTAGGGTTAGAGGAAACCAACTAAGATGACAAAAAGACTGAAGGCCATATCAGCTGAGGATTGTTTGAATAAATTTTAAAAATCACTATAATTATACAAATATAATTGTACAATTATTTACTTCAGAAGGTTGTCAGAAAAGGGTTTTATGAATTATAAAATCTTATAGTGTAAAGTTAGTAAAATAGGTATTTTAAAGGAATTTTTATTTAAAAAAATCCTTTTTAAGGAATATTTAATATAATTAAATTCTACTACTTCACAGTGAAATTCTTTCTACCTCTCTCTACCCCACACACCACTCCTAAAATTCATTGTGATAGAATTTGATTTGATTTTTACTTAATTATATCTGAACTAGAATCCATGGTTCTTTCCTTCAATTTCATCAATGCTTCCTTTTTGAGTTGTTTTTCTTTTTAAGGCTTTATCTATTTTAGTCATCCCACAGGACACCAGGACTTAGATAGTGTGGGCATCTTGCCATTTGCCTTGCTTCCACTCTTCACTAGGAGCAGCCACTCCCAGATTCTCCAGCAATTTGTGTTTCCTGCCTATTCTGAGAGAGTTAAAATACTCAGTTTTGGGACTTTTCCTGATGTGGAACTGTCCTCACAATAGATTGAAAGGTAGGTAAATCAAATATTAACTACAGTACCGATGGAATTAACTATGGAAAACTACCATCAAATTAGGAAAGAGAAAGAGTACTGATGTCATTTTCCCAGCTACCCCAGATCCAGCTTCATCCTTCCCAACCATTTTACTAGGACACTGAGACCTCACCAGTTGGAGCATTTTGCTATCTGCCTTATCACTCTACCTATTCCATCCCTAACCTCCCCTCTGCCTTTTAATGTTTTTTCTCATGGAATAATAATCACATTTTCATTGAATTTTTTTTCTGTAAAAGAGCATGCCATTATGTTGTTTTATATTTTAAAAAGCACTTCTTGAGAAATATGAGTTGCCCCTCAATACATATTAATCCCCTCTAGGACCCTCCTACACAATCCTTACATATGTTCACTCTCCCCAATGATGCATGTGGGAAGTGAGCCTTCTTTACTGTACAGGGGAAAGTGTTCTGTTGCAAATTAATTGATCCACTGGATGATTAGAATAAGAAGTCCATGAATCAATAGGGACTTGTAAGTTTTTTTTTTTTTTAGTAGATGTGTAGAACGGAAGAAAACACTAAATCTGGGAAGGTTATTCTGGATGAGAGGAGTATATCTCATTTGCTATATGATAGGCATCATGGCACAGTGAAAAGATCACTGGATTTGGAGTCAGCTTACCTAGATTCAGATCCCATCTCTGGTGCTTAGTACTTCTGTGAACTGCAAAATTACTTAACTTCTCTGGGTCTCAACCTTTTATCTGTAAAACATTCAGGCTGGATTATTTAGCTCCTAAAATCCTTTACAATTCTAAATCTATAATCCTAAAACCTCTCCACAAATTTGACATTTCAAATTACCTCATGATCATCCTCTTTGTCTTTTTCTTCTTCAGTTGCAGAAAATAATATAGTATTTCTTGACAATGTCAATCCTTTATTCTGTGTCCTTGATCCCACCATTCTCTTTATCTCCAAAAGACTGCCATGGAAATAATCCCCTCTCTTTCCTTGATTTCCTACTTCTCATATACTCTAGTTTCTTCCTTGATGTCTTCAGACATACCCAGATTTAACCCATTCTTTTTTTTTTAATACTTTTTATTTGCAAAACATATGCATGGGTAATGCCTAAACATTAACCCTTACAAAGCTTTCTGTTACAAATTTTTCCCCCCTATTGCCCACCCCTCCCCTAGATGGCAGGATATCCATTACATGATAATTATGTTAGAATACTTAAGAAATCGAATATATGTATAGTTATTGCATCATTTTTTGTGCAGGAGAAATCGGATCTACAAGAAAGAATAATCTGATAAAGGAAATACAATGCAAGCAAACCTCAATAGAGAACATGAAAATGTTATGTTGTGGTCCACATTTCACATCCCTCTCTCTGGGTGTATATGGCTCTCTTCACCGAACAATTGGAACTGGTTTGAAGCATTTCATTGTTGAAGAGAGTCATGTCCATTAGAACTGATCCTCATATAGTATTGTTGTTGCCGTGTATAATGTTCTCCTGGTTCTGCTCATCTCACTCAGCATCAGTTCATGCAAGTCTCTCCAGGCCTCTCTGAAATCCTCCTGTTGGTCGTTTCTTACAGAACAATAATATTCCATAACATTCATATAACATAATTTATTAAGCCATTCTGCAATTGATGGGCATCCATTCAGTTTCCAGTTTCTAGCCACTACAAAAAGAGCTGCCACAAACATTCTTGCACATGTGGGGCCCTTTCCTTCTTTTATGATTTCTTTGGGATATAAGGCCAATAGAAACACTGCTGGGTCAAAGGGCATGCCCAGTTTGATAACTTTTTGAGCATAGCTCCAAATTGCTCTCCAGAATGGTTGGATCCGTTCACAGCTCCACCAACAATGCACCAGTATCCCAATTTAACCCATTCTTAAACCAACAAAAACTCTTCACTTGATCTTATCTCCCCTAAAGTTATCATCCTAAATTTCTCTTCTTTTTTAAATCCAAGTTCCTAGAATAAAGTGGGGCCAACTCAATGCCTCTACTCTCCTACCTTCTACTCAATTCTCACTCTCTTATAGTCATTGAAATGAAACTATTTATTTTAAGGTCACCAGTGCTTTTTGTATTGTTAAATCTTACTGCATGCCTCTTCTCCCATCCTTCTTCTTTTCTCTGAAGTCTTTTACACAGTTGGGAACCCTTTTCCTTCTGGATTTCTCTGCTCTAGGTTTTCATGATTTTTATCTTGTTTCTCTCCCTACCTACTGAATTGGTCTTTTTCCCCCTCCTTTGCAGAAGCAGCATCCTTCTCCCATCCCCTAGGGCTTTGTCCTTAGCCATCTTCCATTTCTTATTTCATCAACGTTTACGGATTTATCTATTATTTCTATGCAGATGATCCTTATCTAGTGTTCATCTTTCTTCTAATTTTTACTCCTGCATGTCAGACTACTTGTTGTCATTGCCAACTGGAGACATGTGAATCTACATATCGAAAACTGAACTATCATTGTCCCTCAACATATGTCTCCTCCTAACTTCCCCATACTTGCTAAAGATAATTCATTCTTCTAGTCACACAAATTCTCAATCTAAGAATCATCTTTAATTCTTCTATCTTATGTCACCTGTATCCAAATTGTGTCGTCTTACTAATACCACTTATTTAATATCCTTTGCATCTCTCTCTTCTCATACTTCAACAAAAACCAGGTCCTTTTCATCTCTTACTTGAGCTATTGCATTAGCCTCTGCTTTCCCTACATCCAATTTATCTTCTCTAAATTATTCTCCATGTAGTTGCTAAATTGAAATTCTGAAAATTCAAGTCTATTCATATCACTTTTTTTAAGGTGACTAAATATATGAGCCACTCTTTAACATTTAAGATTTTTCATAGGGGCAACTAGATAGTTCAGTGGATAGAGCATCATCTCTGGATTCAGGAAGAATTGAAGTCAAATCTGGCCTCAGATACTTATTAATTCTATGACCCTAGGCAAATAACTTAACTCCAGTTGCATCCAAAATAAATAAAATCTTTCATAGTCTAGCTCCAACCTATCAGTCCAAGCTGATTACACAATATGCTCCCTAATATAGTCTACATCATAGCCAAAATGAACTACTTATTCTTTATCTTAATTATTATATCACATTTTTCTATAAATAATCCCTCTTGCCTATAATGCCCCTTTCCTCATTTCTGCTTTTTGGAATTCTAGATTCCTTTCCAGGGATATAAGTTCCTTGAGGACAGGAGTTAATTCACTTTGTCTTTCTTTCTTTAGGGTCTAATATAACTTATCATGTATTAAGTACTCCTTGATTGAACATACTCTCCTCCTTGTGTTTCATACATACTTGTTTACTGATTGAAGGGTAATTAAAGTATATGAGAATTTAAATAGTTTTGTTGCATGATTTTTTAAAATAAAAGACCAATAAATATAACAATTAACAGCAAAGATAATGCAATTCAATAAGTGAAATGTGAATTTTTATTTTTCATAGCATTAAACAATGGTTTTGAATGAATTGACCATATGAATCAACCCTTTTGTTTTAATATGATGAGCAACACCACCTCACCTGGCACAGTCCTGAACAGAAATTTGAATATGGATTTGCTTATCTCTTCTTTGTTTGGTTGATTTTTTAAAACTTTATTTCTCGGGGCAGCTAGGTGGTGCAGTGGATAGAGCACCAGCCCTGAAGTCAGGAGGACCTGAGTTCAAATCTGACCTCAGACACTTAACAGTTCCTAGCTGTGTGACCTTGGGCAAGTCACTTAACCCCAATTGCCTCAGCAAAAAAAAAAAAAAAAAATATTTCTCTTTAGTCAGGCACAAATCTTGAACTGATACTCATTATAAAGAATTTCACAAGTTTTTCAAATGATCAAAGATAAAATGTGAAATTATAGGTGTTTACAAATTAACAGATTCAAAAAGTTATACTTAAGTTTTTTTGCTTGTTTTTTTAATAAATGAAATACTTGGAAGGCTCCATCATTCCATCAGTGTGGTGGGTACTTCTCTTTACAAAGAACAAATTTCTCCTATTTTATTCCAACTTCGGTAATCCTGGGAAATTCAAATACCTAAAGGTAGGTTGGAGAGAAACCTGGCTACTCAAAGTGGATGCCAGAATGAAGCACAAGCTCTGGAAGCCCCCTTCTTTCCCCAACCTCTTGCACCCCCACAAGGAAATGCTTCCCAACACATAAATAATGACACATATGAGACCATATCTCATTTGAAGATCACCCATCTACCTAAGTCAGGAAAGGTTCATCATAGAAAGTTGGCTAGCCAGAGAAAACTTCTTTTTCAACAAATAAATATAAAATAATCCAAAAAAATGAAGCAGAATTCCTATAAACACCAGGAGAGATACATAATAGTTATAGACAAAGATAGATAATACACAAATAGGAGATAGAGGGGAAGACAGATCTGTCTGGGATATTAGAGGAAACAAAACTATAGGTTGAATTAATCTTTCAGAATTCTTTATAAATCTTCTCTATGCTACTTTCATTTTGAAATAATCATTTACAGTAGATATGAATTCAAGTGGTAGTTTAATATTGTAAAAAACAACCATCTACCTACTCTTTCCTTCCTCTTTTCTCCCACTTTGCTTTTTTTTTTCTTTTTGGTTTACTCTCCTCTTCCCCACCCCACCTCCCATGATTGATTCAAGCCCAGAAACCCAATTCAAATACAGAACTTATTCTTAGTTTATCATTTACCCAGAATGAACTAGTTTCTATATATAACATAGAATCAAACAAATCCTGCCTCATGCATGAAGTAAAATTCTACCTTAACTCTATCAAAGAATGTAGAGCTTCCAAACTAGGTACAGTTGAAAAGGAAATTTTTTCATAATCTTCCTTTAGAAGATTTTAGTTCTTTTTTGGTTTTTATCTGTTTAAAAAAACTTCCTATTAACTTTTGTTGTTGTTGTAGTTATTGTTTTCCATTTTCATGTCTACCTAAATCACTTACTACTGATCCTGGCCCCATAATGCTTCAGTCTCTTAGTAAGTTCATTTAAATCAATTTTCTTTCAACCTATGTTGAATGTCTTTTCTCTGCATATGTTCCAGCTGTAAAGGTCGATACATCTCTAGGATATTTGGAAATACCTAAATGACTAAAATTTTCATTCTTTTTCACTCTCTTTCATTTATATAGAACCTAAAATTAAAGATGTGCAAATTGGTCTGTGTGACAAAATACTATTATGAGAAAGTATTCTGCAAGTATACAGACATAAGGTGTTCTCATAAATCCTTTAGTTTCTTGTGGGAAAATAATGTTTGTTTCCTCATATCAAAGCCTTCCACAGACCTTCCACAGTATCTATTTTGTGGTTGTCTACATGACACCAGAAATCTGGATGAAAAGTGAAAAACAAAATAAATAGCCCTATTCCATTTTCATGGTGCCGACACAGTCTGTTTTTTGTTTTGATTTCAGATGAACACTGAGCAATCAGATCAGCAAAACCTTGCCTCATGCATGCTGTGTTTTACCTCAGCTATGTCTACGGGGCTGAAGCTGAACTAGAAGCAACTGAAATCTAGAGGTGAACCAATTAGCCATGGCTGGTTTCCATATCTCCACTAGATCTGGTATTAGCACTTCTGGACTCCCTGCTGCCATAACTAATCAGCTTGACTGAATCTTTCAGTCACATCCAATTTGGCCTTGACTATGGAAAACGTGGCCTCAGAGAATAAAAGAGAATAAGCATTTTATGTCTAATGTCCACATATTTACAATCCATGATGAGTGCTATCCTCCTGGCAGAGTAATAATCAGAACAGGTAGTTATTCCTTTGTAATTCTTTGCACTCTAAATTTGATTATAAATTTTCTCATAGCTTTAAGAAGCCTCTAAATCAGAGCTTTTTAAAATTCTTCCACTAGTGATCTCTTTTTACAGAAGAAATTTTTACATGAATCCAAGTTTATACGTATATAAAACAAGTATACAAATCAAGCATTTACTGATAATACATCATAATTTTGTAACTCCCCATTCAGTAATGAAACTCCCTACTGGGTCACATCCCATTAGTTTAAGAAGCTGGACTCCCGATAACTAAAGGAAAGATAAAAAAATTCCTTTCTTCAAAACTATCTCATATGACTCACAAGCAGTCTTATTTCTATCAGATTATAATTACTTAGTGCTCTAAGTGATCAAGAAAGATATAAACAATTTCCAGTCAAAATTTTCTTAAGTTAAAAAGTTCCTTCAGAGACTATTGCTCAAAATGACCCCTGAATAAGCTTTATTGGTTGTTAAACTAGGCAAACAGTTTCTTAATTTATTTTTAAGGCATCTTAGTTTCTCTTAGAACAACCATCCTTGCCTTCCACTACCATGGAATTTCAATCATATGATGGTTCAGTGAGAAGCAAAGTGCTTACCTCCTTCCTCTCTTAAATTGCTGAAACTAAAGTGTTGATTCTCTTTTGACACAACTTTTTTAAGAAAACTAAGTCTCTGAGGGAGAGGTGAAGAGGAGGTCAGTGGAATTTTACTTCATGTGTGTCTGTTTATCATTGGAGTAAGTTTCTGTTATGTAGAAGACCTGAATATTTTTGAGTTTTTCTATCTTCCTGAAGTAAGACAGTTATGAATTGTACTGTCCAAAGGTTAAAGTAATAAGCATTTTAGCCAACTTTCAAGTTCTCTCCTCATTCAGAATTTTTTTTCAAACTGACACAAATTCTTCTCCATTCCTAAAGATGATCAGTCTAATTACAGATTGTCCTTTGACCTAAATGATTTCCAAAACCCCAAATCACATTAGCCCTTTAAATAGAATTGGCAGCCAGTGAAATGTGGACAAAATCAGCTGCACTTCTTTTCTCTAGGGGTTTAGGAGTGAATCTTGTGTCCATTCCATATTGCTTCTTTATGCCCTTTACTGTATTCTTCCTGTGGATTCTAAACACATGTTTTATAGTCAATCTGTTCATTTAAGCAACAAGATGGTGCAGGAGACAGAGAGCTGAACTTGAAGTCAGGGAAAATGATTTCAAATGTGGCCTTAGATACTTACTAGCTTACAAACTAATTTCTGTTTGCCTCAGTTTTCCCATCTACAAAAAAAAAAAAATAGTAATAGTATCTATCTTCTAGAATTCTTATGAGGATAAAATGAGATAATGGTTGTAAGGCACTTTGCAAATTTTAAATTGTTATAGAAATGTTAGCTACTAGTTGTTATCTCTCCCTCCTCTGCCCTGCTCCAACCTCCACCACTTCTTACTTTTTCTCTGATACTAGGTCATAAAAGTATACTAGAGAATGAAAGCAATTATTCAGACCTACTAGGCTGGGGGAAATAGAAAAAAAAGAACAAGAAAAACAAAACAACAGCAACAAAAAACAAAATATCCATGTTATCTTTATCATTCAGATTTTTGTAGAATTTAGATAAAAATGCTTCCATTCTCCACTTCATTTGGCAAGTATTGAAGTGACTTAAATTTGCTGATTAGTTCATCAAATTTATACTTGTCTTGTAGGATTATAGATTTAGAGCCAAAAAGTACTTCAAAAGTCACTAACAACTCCTCTTAATTGTTTTTTTCTTTTTTTTACATATGAGGAAGCTCGGTAATAGAAAGAGTGGAAGGACTTTATTTTAAAGCAATTTCCTTGTAAGGCAGGGTCACTATATTGAGTCCCAAGTGATCTTGCTATAATGCCAAAATGGACTATGCATGCATTAACATGTATGTGCCTATATATACAGATGTATATATCTGTGGTTTTTTTGGGTATGTGTGCTGTCTTAGATGTATATTTCTGTATTGTTGTTGAGTCATTTCAGTTGTATCTACCTTTCATGATGCCATTTGGGGTTTTCTTGGCAAAGATACTCCAGTGGTTTGACATTTTCTTCTACAACTCATTTTACAAGTAAGGAACTGGGACAAACAGGGTTTGTGACTTATTCAGGATCACACAGACAATAAGTGTTTAAGGTCAAATTTGAACTCTGGTCCTCCTGTCTCTAAGGGTTCTTTCAACTGTGCCACTTAGCTGACCCTATATTTATGTACACATGTATATACTTACATAATATACACTCAAATATTCATGTGTGTAATTTTATGTGTACATTTATATACATTTGTGCATATGTATATCTGTAATTACATACATATATAGCCATATCTTATATCAGCATTGTACTAATATGTAATATATACACAGAACATATGCATATATCATATAAATGTAATACATGTGTATATAATTAGGTAATCCTTCATTAAACTTTATCTTATTTGTGCTTATGTCTCACTGAGTAGTAATCACAGCTTGGAGAAATGGCTTCTGATCCACCTGGAAGAAATCCTGGAGGTATTGAAAGAAAAACTAAAAGAAAGACTTTTCTTTTCTCTCTCCCAGATGGATATATTGCTCAGCAGTCTCCAAAGATGGAAAGTTGAACTAATTTTGTTCAAAGTCTTATTACAAATATTAACTGGCCAATATAACAAAAGTACAATATTTCTTTATCATTATTCCCTGTTTTTGTATACTTAACCAAAATATCAAAAGAATGAATTTTTTTTTGTCATGATAGAGCAAACAGTCAAAGGAGAAACACAAGTAAAAATTTGACCAGTGAAGTTAGAAATTGTTGCTATTAGCAAGACATTGAATTTCATTTTCAGGAGATCCATTCCTGATTTTCAGAATGGATAACTCCTAAGGTTTAGAGTGTAATGTTCCAAAATTGACTTGCTGGAAAATATGCCACTTTTCTTCATTTGTGTCCTCCCTTTGCCTGCATGCTGGTCCTCCCCACCTTTTTCATTGCTTCAAGGCTAAAATTTTTTAAGAGATTTCAGAATATACAACAGATGAAATTGTGAAGAAAATCTTTCAGGGATATTAGGTTTTATGACAATCTCATCCTTCCAACTCGGGTCAAAGACACCAAATTGCTGTCATAATTTTTTATTCTTTTTAAGGTCTTTACCTGGCTTTACAAGAGAGTCTTTACATAGCTCATTCTGATTGTTTCTCTCCCCTTTAACTTTCTTTTTTTTGAGCTAGAAATCTCCAAAAATCTCCAAGTAATCATTGCCTCCCATAACCAAACTAACCTGTTAGTGAAGACCAGCTAGAAACTAGAATGGCTGAAGTAATTCTAGGGCTATGGAGAAAGTTTTCTAATGAGGATTCTGTCATCAAGGAAATCAAGCATTGCCTGGTCCAATAACTAAAGAAGCAATTAAAACTCCTTAAGCCTTAAAAACTCAGTCTTTTTTTCCTTATAAATTCTTTTTTTTTCTCTTTTCAAATTTAGCTTCTTTTCTCTTAAGTGAATATTATGTATTTATATGGCACTCCATAAGTTTTCATAATATATTTACTGCTACTTAAATTTGTTCTATGAAGTAGGAAGGAAAGTTATTAGTTTTTTTTTTTTTTACAACTAAGAAAACTAAGTAGAGAGGGGCTAAATGACATTCAAATTCATGTAATTAACAGGTAGCAAAGTTAGGCTCCTTTCCTCACATAATTGTAGTAACATCAATGCCATTTCCTTTCTGATATTTTACATTGACAACAAGTTTGGAATACTTTATCAAACAGATTAGTCACACTGTTGTGGTTCTCATCTACAATGTATGCTGATAGGGAAGCAAGTATTTGTTGGTAAACTTAAAAGAGTCCTGGACTTGGAATTAAAAGACCCAGGTTCAAGTCCCATTTGGGTACTGCTTTCAAATTTAGAAAAAGAGTTTTTAGTCTAAGGGAGCCTTAGTTTTCTCAGTTGTAAAAGGGGATAATAATATCTGCCCAATCTACATTTCAGGCTCCATAGACTAAAAAAGACAATAGATGCAAAAAACTATTAATAAACTAAAAAGTGCCATGCAAATTATTTTCTACCTATTAAAACTATGAAAATAAAGGCAACCAGAAAAGTAATTTTGAAATGTCATCCCCAGTTCTATTCAGTAAAACTCCAAAGACTCCATCTTCTTTTTAGGATCAACTAAAAACTCTTCACCTGGTAACCTTTTGAGGCCACTTATTCATTAATCTCTTACGTGCTTTCCAGCCTTTCTGAGTGTTTTGCTGTTTTTGTTTTTGTTTTGTTTTTGGTTTTTTTTTTTTTTTTTTTTGCTGTTTTTCAAATAGGAAGTTCCATTTTTTATTTCTTCTCCTTTTTGCTGGCTATCCCCCATTCTTGTAATGCTCTTCTTCCTCACTTTTGCACCTTTGATTCTCTGATTTCCTTCAAGACTCAATTCTAATGACATCTTTTTTGAGAGACCTTTTCCAACCTAGTTCCACTCCAAAAAGTGCTAGTGTATTTACCTTGTATTTAATTTATATGTATAGTATATACCAAGGTATAGACATTTGATCTTCCCCCATTAGAATGTAAGTTTTTTGGGATCAGTGACTCACTTTTTCTAGCATATTGCACAGTTCCTGACACACAAAGATACTTAATAAATGCCCAGGGCTATTGGGTAAATGACATTTTCTTTTGAAGTTGAATGAACCTGTTCAAGAATATTCTTCTTGTCCCCCTCTGGGGTATCAACAGTTCTATAATACAACTGGCAACTCAGTTGCAATCTAAAATCACCCCCAGAGCTATATTCCATGACCTCTGACATAGTTATGCCCAAGAAAATAGGAAGAAGCCCCCAAAATAGAGGTCAAAGATAGAATTATTGCTGACCTTGTGACACAGAAAACATCAGGATCAGACACCTTCTGTGCTTTCTGTGCTTTGGGCATTTTGCCAATTGATCTTGCCTATAAGACATTCCTGGAAACACATATAGCACAAAGAAATAAGATATAGATAATATACAGAGTATTGTAACACCCAAGAATGTTATACCTTCAGAAGTAGAATTTTTAGATATAAAGAGGATTTTAGTCTTTTGCTCTGCTTCCTGCCAATAAAATCAATCATGCAGCAAAATTTTTGAGGACATTTTAGAAACATCAGCTTAAAGATCTTGGTCATTTCTGAATTTGTAAATTGCATTTAAGCCTTAGAGGGAAAAAAAGAAATTCATGCCCTTCTAAGGGCTTTTTGGAGTAACTGACTCTCTTCTTAGTCTCAAAGCCAGGATTGCTCTACCTTATTTTGGCAGTATTATCATAAGTTCAGAAATTTTTGGACAATTATCAATAATTCCTCATTATATCCATTAAAGGTATTTCTTCAGCCCAGATATAACGTCCCATTTACCTGTTTCTGTTTATTTCCCTCTGGCTTAATCTACTCCCCTTAGTCCCTCCTACCAACATCTTAAAAGTAACAAGATATTAGCTAATTTACATCTTGGTTTTTTACTAATTTACTAATTTTTACTAATTTACATACTAGCTATATAAAAACCAGTGAACATATCTAAAACCTTCCTTCTGAAGCCATTAGGCTTTGATTTCTCTGAGCTGCTTCAGAGTCAAATATTCAAGGAATTATAGGTACAAAGGCAACCAAAAAGCCATGAAAATTTTGATGTCAACTTTTATTGTCTGTGAAACATATGCTATTGCCAGAATTCTGTCTAAGCTTAAAGTCATCAAGCAGCTCCTAACCCAACATTCTTAAATCTTTTTTATTTATGACCCCATTTCACCTGAGAAATTTTTACATGACCCTGGATATTTAAGTACATAAAATAGGTATGTAAATCAAACATTTACTGATAAAAATCATAATTTTGCAATCCCCACATTCAGTTACAAGATTCTGTATGGGCTTGTGACACAGTTTAATGATCTGGGTCCTAGTAAATCATTACCTCTAGAAGCAAAATGACCTTTAAGTATGGATTGACTGGAAAGAATCTAGAGGCTAGTATTTTGAGGTCCAGAGATAAAAAAAACCTCTCACTCAACATCTTTGTGCACCAAAGATGCTAAATATTATTGCGACCAATAAATAAGTAATCATATTAAACTTGACTCTTTTTTCTCACTCCATGGAACCTATGTATAGGAAAAGAAAAAAAAAATCTATCTTCTGATAGATCATTGCATAGCCATGTCATTTCAGCCAGATTCTTTAATAAATGGCATCTAATTAAAGCCCTTGCTAAGTATTGAATGCCAACATGTAAAAAAGTGTTGTATTACCATGGTTTAGTTATCAAGGCAATATATGTACTCTTCTTTAAAGATATTAGCAATTATCAACTATGAAAGACTTGGTTTTTCTCAGTGCTTCAGTGATCCAAGGCAATCCCAATAGACCTTGGACAGAAAATGACATCTGCCTCCAGAAAAAGAACTATGGAGATTAAATGTAAATCAACACATGCTATGTTCACTTCCTTTTTCTGTTTTTTTTTTTTTAATTTCTCCCATGGTTTTTCCTTTTTGCTCTGATTTTTTCTCTTCCAACATGATTCATAAAGCAATGTGTATTTAAAAAAGAGATATTAGAGAAGAGCAGCACTGCTTTTTTCCCCTCCTTCCCTTTGGATGATTGGTGGTATTGAGGAAATAAAAGAGGAAAGATTCAAAATATCCTCTCTAAATCACATTCTCTAGCATACCAACTTGACTTGCAGCATCCTACCCTGCCTTTGATGTGGGAAAAATTGGATTCATTTAATGGCAATTTTAGGAAAGGGAAACTTAACAATGATTTCAGGATTACCAAATTTGGTAAGCCCATGGAAAGAAGAATATGAATTCACTGATAATTTCATAATGCATAATCCTATAATGGCTTACAGTAAAGGAAAATCAGAATAACCCATGGCATTTGGCCATTTGAGAGAGATGCTCTTTTACCATGTGGGTGTCTTAAAGGTTTTTCTTAAGACTTCCTACTATTTCCTCAAAAGAGTACAGAAATCTTTGAATGAATTGGAACCTAAAGATAAGAAATAAAAGAAGAAATCTCCATTCAATAGATTCAGCCATTCCTGATTGTCCAGGATAGTCCAAGAATCCAGAGTAATTCTGGCCTTAATTGAAAAGAAGCTTAGGAATACTTGATATACTACAATTTATTTCTTAAGAGTGAACCTATGTGGGAAAAAAGAGTGAACCTATGGTGATACACTGTCAATCAAATGAAGTGATTTTTTTTTGCTCAGAAGCCACCTCCTTGAATTCTGTGAATAAGTTCAGATGATCTTGGCTTGCTTCCTTACCCTTTGGATTATAAGGAAGCTGTGATATTGAACTAGTTGGGACATAAAAGAAGGAACTAAGGTTATTGCCACCATCTTTATAGAACCATGCCAACTTGGCAATATGAAAAGAGTCATATTTGACATAATCTTTTGCCCATTTAATCTTTTTTTTAATAAAAATCATTATAAAATTTAAAATCATTGAATGATGAAATAAAGCAAATAAATATTTCATATATTTGAAAATATATTTGAAAAGCATTATCTTGTCATTGGGAATGAAGACTAAAAGCCCTTTTCAGAAGTCTTATCAATTTGCTCAAGAAACATAAAAATTGGCATCTTAAAGCCAAAAGTGCTTTTGTCAAATGAAACATACTTGAAAAAAATTTATACTATTCAGTAAGAACCTTATTAAATACTGTAGAAAGTAAAAATGACAAAATATTAGAATAGTGCTTTTTTTCTTAAAAATATTTTTTATCCTTGGATATTACATTACAACATGTGGCATATTGGATAGTGAGTCAGTCTATAAAGAAGGAAGTCCCAGGTTCAAGTATTGCTTCTGACACATACTAGCCTCTTTTCATTGTCCCCAGGCAACTTTTACTAACTTCAGATTATAAATAAGATACATAGGTAGAAGGAGCTTAATCACCTGGGAATTCCCTATCCCAATGAGACCATAGATCATTCTCTATCCCTATCCTTTGATTAAATAAAAATATAATACATATTTTTAAACTTTTTATATATTTTGAATTATTTTTATCTTTTTGTGAAAGGCTCTATGAATAACTGTCATTTTCATTTATAAAAGTTAAACTATGTTATGGTTACTGTTGTGTGGGAGAAACCCAAGTTGAAATAAATCAGTTGACTTATTATTAACTAAGTGCTTAATATATGCCAACGAGTAGGCTAGGGACTGGGGATACAAATACAAAGAATGAAATGAACCCTTCTCAAAACAAAATTGCATTTTAATGGGAGAGAGACCAAATATATGTGAAAGTCTATATAGCATTAATATAAAATGTGTGTGTGTGTGTGTGTGTGTATTATACATCTACATGGAGTGATTAAATGCAAGTTACTATAGGAAGTAGTACAATAGCTTTTAGAGGATTAGCAGTGCTTCCTGTTAAAATGGTGATTAAGCTAAATTTTATTTATTATTTATTTTTTGCTGAGGCAATTGGGGTTAAGTGACTTGCCTAGGGTCACACTGCTAGGGAATGTTAAAAGTCTGAGACCAGATTTGAACTCAGGTCCTCCTGACTTCAGGGATGGTGCTCTATCCACTGCACCACCTAGCTGCCCCTTAAGCTAAATTTTAAAGGAAGAGAATGATTCTGTGAGGTAGAGAGAGGTAAGAAGTGCATTCCCGTTTTGGGGAACGCTCAATTAAAGACACCAAGGCAGAAAATGGAGGGTCCTCATTAAGGAATAAGGAAAAGATTAAATTTGAGTAGAACAACTGAAGGCAAGAGGGGAAAATAGGTTTGGAAAGTTAGATTGGAATTAGGCTGCAAAGATTTTTAAAAGCTAACCAAGTAAGTTTTATTTTTTAATTCAAAAGTCAAGAAATGCTGGGGTGCTTGATTAGATCTGTTCTTAAGGGAAATTATTTTGACCACACTGTATCTAGGATGAGTTGGAGGAATAAGAGCCTTGAGGTAGGGAAAAACGTTTTTGGGTTGTATAATCACCTATGAGGGAGGTAATGAAGACCTGAACTAAGTTGATAGATTTAAAAATGGAGAGAGGGGGACAGAACTGAGAGATGTAAAGTCTGGCTACCATGAATATATGAAGTGAGAGAATGTGAAAAGTCAAGAATAATGCTTGGGTACTAAACGAATGTAGATGTCTTTGACAGAAATTGGGAAGTAGGTACAGCTGTGCCCCCGAGATGTGCTTCCAGGATGCATTAATGGAAAAACTGGACTTTTTTATGAGATAGTCAAATACTCTAAAATTTTATGCTGATGCTATAGAGAGTTAAAGAAGTGACCCTGGCTTCCCAAATGACATTCCGAGAGCTCTAGAAGCATCTACTACTTGGGAAAAGTTTTGTGTACTAGCAACAAATATTTGTTTTCGGGAGATCATCCTGGCTATGAATGTGCCCAGCATCTCTAGATTGATTATTGGTTGAATTCTTTGGCCATGACAACTCACCTTACAGTTATCTTTGTTATTGGTATCAAGCTTTATGAAAGATACAGGCTTTGTGGTAGAAGGCAAGAAGTTGTGCCGGGGGTGGAGCCATGGTGGCGGAGATCACACAGGAGTCTCTGTAACCTCCTCTAACCTTCCCTCAAACCAACAACATATGAAGCCTCTAGACTGATTTTGAAGCAAAAAAAAATGCACAATATCTGGAGGACAACACGATTCTAGAAGAAGATACTCTGGAAGAACTTCAAAACAGGTCTGTTTTAATTGGGCAGGGGGGTGGTCTGCTGAACCCAGACTGCAGCACAGGGAGACCAGGGCAGGGAGCTGGAGCAGGGAGCTGGAACAGGGAGCTGGAACAGGAGTCGGAACAGGAGTGGGAGCATTGTGCTTTTCACACATCTGGGAGTCTTCTGCGGGCCTCTTGAGCCAATCTGTCCTGATTGTGGGCAGGTGGTTTGGAGGGTCTGCCTTTTGTGGAGGGTAGATTGTGAACCTCTGAACCCCTGATGAGCATGCGACCTAGCTGCCATCACACAGCACCCTAGGGCAATCAATCAATCAGCAGGACTGATCAGCACCAGAAATAATTCAATCAGCAGAACTGCCCAGTACCTGAAATAATTCAATCAGCAGAATTGCCCCAGGGTGAACGAAAGCAGAACTGACCAGCACCTGACATAACTCAATCAGCAGAACTGCCCAGTTCCTGAAATAACTCAATCAGCAGAACTGCCCCAGGGCAAATTAAAGCAGCTGTCCCACCTTTGCCTTAAACAGACCTCACACCTTTAAAAAAAAATGAATAATAAACCAAAAAGAGCTCTCACCATAGACAACTTTTATGGAGAGACGGAAGAACAGACCTCAAATCCTGAGGCCCCTAAAGGTAAAGCAACTCCAGAAAAAGCCCCAAAGACAGACATAAACTGGTCTCCATGTCACAAGGCTTTCTTTGAAGATTGCATGAAAAATCTTAAAAGAGAGTTAGAAGAAACATGGAGAAATGAAATGAGATCACTGCAAAATAAAATAGAAAAAATGGAAAAAGAATGCAATGAACAAAAAAATGTAATTTGTCAATTGCAAAAGGAACTAAAAACAGTAACTGAAGAAAATAAGACATTAAAAATTAGAATCGAACAATTGGAAATGAATGACTCATCAAGACTTCAAGAATCAAACAAAAACAAAAAAAAATGAAAAGATAGAGAAAAACATGAAATATCTCCTAGGAAAAACAACTGACCTGGAAAATAGATCTAGGAGAGACAATCTAAGGATTATAGGGCTTCCTGAAAGCCATGATGAAAAAAAGAACCTAGACACTATCTTCCAGGAAATAATAAAAGAAAACTGCCCTGATATTTTAGACCCAGAAGGCAAAATACTCCTTGAAACAATCCACCAATCACCTCCTGAAAGAAACCCAAAAATTA
>JAJPUD010007088.1:9441-29860 GCA_023553655.1 Myrmecobius fasciatus
CCCTCCCGGTCTTTCCCTCCCCCAGGCCGCCGGAGCCGGAGGCCGGGCCGGAGCTGGCGGGGATTGTCCCATTCCGCCCCCGCGGCCCCGCCCGCCCATGGCCCGCCGCTGCCTCGCGTCGTCGGCCCATGGATTTGTGACCGAGCCGGACTGGGAATAATTGCCGCCCGCCGCGCCCGGCCCGGCCTCCGGCCTCGGCCGCCGCCATGGAGGGCCCGAGCGGGTCCGAGACGCCGCCCGTGACCCTGATCATTAAGACGCCCAACCAGCGCTACGGAGACCAGACCATCCGCTGCCCGGACCAGTGGAGCGTGGGCCGCCTCAAGGCGCACCTGGCCGACGTGTACCCCGGCAAACCCGTGAGTCGGGGCGCGACGTGCAGGGTCGGGGTGGGGGCAGGTGACTTCTCAGGACGGCTTTTGAGGTATGCCTCAGTTTCCCCGTGGAGAGCAGTGAAGGGAGAAGGGGCTGCTCCCACCCGAAGGGCTCCGGAAAGTTGATCATCGTGGCCGGTGGCTGCTTCTCGGGGGTCTCCCTTCCACTCCTTCAGTTTAAAGCCTTGAATTTTGATTGGGAAGCGGCTTCTTAAGGAAGGGCTTCCTAACTGGCGTCTTCTCTTGGTGCTTTTGAGGTTTTCGCCTAATTGCATTTTCGTGTAATTTTCTCCTTGTTCATCTTAAGCATTTCACTTTATGCATTTAGAAATGTTATTTTGGGGCACCTAGGTAGCACAATGCATAGAGCCCCAGCCCTGAAGTCAGGACGGCCTGAGTTCAAATTTGGCCTTAGACACTTAACACTTCCTGGCTGTGTGACCCTGGGCAAGTCCCTTAACCCCACTTGCCTCAGCAAAACCAAGAAATGTTATTGTAACCAGGGCCGCCTCAAGGCGCACCTGGCTGAAGTGTACCCCGGCATGTCCCTGCGTTGGGGCAGGTGGAGGCTGGACCAGGTATCCCCAGAAAGCCCCAGGCGCAGCATCGGCCCGGCCAGCCCTTGTTAACTCCGTCCTGGACCAACCTCTTGTTCGCCCTTTGCTGTGGTCTGGGAATCCCATTTTCTGTTCTGGACTTGTTTGTTTCTTCTTCATACTTGGCCTTTGTAGAATCACACATTTAGGACTGGAAGGAAAGGGGCCGCTCGGTCTTTTTACCAGGGAGGAGACTTGGGACCCAGAGGAGTCGAGTGGCTGCAGCGGGGATCTGAAGTCCCTGGCAACCAATTTAGCACTTTCCCCGTTCCTTAAGCCGTCTCCCCAGGCCCATGGTGGCTCTCTGTAGGGATCCGCCGCCTGGCACCCGAAGGCCTTTTGTTTCTTCCCGGAGACTGTCCCAGCCCTTCAGTACGTCAGGATGTTGTTAAGCACCAACTCTGCTGGGTCCGGCTCCTCTTGTGATTCAGAGACAAGACTGGAACTGGCCGGGCCCTCGAGGAGCCTCAGTTTATCATTGTCATATCCTGGGGAAGCGGCAGGATCTGGCATAGAGGCCCTTGGCCAGTTGGGGGAAGCCTGTAGGCCTTCTCAGAGAGTAGACCAATCATGTGGAAATGTGATTATTGGAGAATTTATAACAAGACAACTTCAGGGACTTCCATTAAGAAACTCTGATCTTAGGGGTCCGGAAAGGCCTGCTGTGCAGGAGGCAGCTGCTGCACTGGGAAGCTTCTTAGCTGTGTGAATGACCCTGGGGAAGTCCTTTAACAGGCTCATGGCCTCAGTTTTCTCACCTGTAAAGTAGGGATAATTCACAGGGTTCAGGGTCGGCAGGATCAGATGTTTCTATGTGTATAAGCCCTTAGCAAGCTTGGAAAGTCCTGCAGACGTGCCAGTTGTCGTGTTGACGCTTGGTGACCCTATTTGGGCTTTCTTGGCGGAGGTATCACACTGGTTTGCCATCTTCTCCATTTTACAGATAAAGAAACTGAGGCAAATGGGGTTAAATGACTTGCCCCAGGCTCGCTAGTGGGTGTCTTCCTGACTCCCAGCCTGGCGCCGCCAGTGCCTGTCATCATTATTAGTAGTAGTGAAGGAAATTAGGGGTTCTGAGGTGCAGATGTGGAGGGGGCCAGCGCTGAGACCAGGGCGATGATTGTTGTGTGGGAGGTATAACCAGAAGGCCAGTGTGTTTGGGTAGCTTGGCACTTGAAGCCTTTGTTCTCAAAACAGTCCTGGGATGGAAATACTGTTGTGATCCCTGTTTTACACTAGAAGGAGCTGAGGAGGGTCCCACACCTGGGAAGTGTCTGGGGCCTCCTCCAGGCCACGGGGCCACCCTTCTGCCAAGAGTTCAGTACTGAATTGACTTCTTATCTCTACCTCACCCGGTGCCCTGCTTAGGGAACCTAACCATTCTTGCTGGTGGCTCCTCCAACATCTCGGTCTCCCAGTTCCAATGATGACCTCTTTGACTTGACCTCAAGGAACACAAGAGGGAAGACCAAGATTCCACCAAGTTCTTTGATCAAAAATCTGACCGTAATATGTGCCATGTTCCTCTGGTTGCACTTGACCTAAACTTCTGCATCTTCCTGTGCCTTCTAGTCCTTCAGGCCTCCCCCCTGCTGTGGCTTCCTTTTCTTGTCCCACCAACATCTCAGAGAGCCTTCACACTTGATCTTGGATGGTGATAAGAGGAAGTGTGAGATTGCCTGGGTTCCAGACAGGTTTGTTCACCTCATAGTGAGGCAATCCTCACTAGCATGAGGCAAGGGAATCCTTTATTGCCCTCTAATTCTCTGCCCTTCGTGTAGAGCCCGTCCCAGATTTTCTCTCCTCACTCTTCCCCTACACTGATACCAGAGGACTTTGGCTCTTGCTGCACTCAGAAAACTCCTTGAGCAAGGAATAGCCTGATTGTCAGATCTTTGGAGAAAGGAGGCATTTATGGCCAAAGAAAAACTAGAGAACGTTATAAAGTGCAAAATGGATAATTTTGATTGCATCAAATTAAAATGGTTTTGCACAAACAAAACCAATGCAGCAAAGATTAGAAGGGAAGCAGAAAGCAACAAAACACTTTTTATATCCAGTGTTTCTGATAAAAACCTCATTTCTCAAATGTATAGAGAACTGAGTCAAATTTATGAGACTACAAGCCATTCCCCAAAGGATCTGAACAGATGATAGACAGGTGAAGAAATTAAAGCCATGTATAATCTTATGAAAAAAACTTTAAATCACTTTTGATTAGTGAAATGCAAATTAAGACAACTCTGCGGTACCATTAAACACCTATCAGATTGGCTACAATGATAGGAAAAGATCAAGATAAATGTTGGAGGGGATGTGAGAAAACTGGGATACTAACACATTATTGGTGGAGCTGTAAACTGACTCAGTCATTCTGGAGAGCAAGATGAAACTATGCCCTCCTCTTTGACCCAGCCGTGTTTCTACTGGGCTTGTATCCCAAAGAGATCATAAAGGGAAAGGGCCCCACATGTGTAAGAATGTTTGTGGCAGCCCTTTTTGTAGTGGCAAGAAACTGGAAACTGAATGGATGCCCATCAATCGGAGAATGGCTGAATAAATTATGGTATGTGAATGTCATGGAATATTATTGTTCTGTGAGAAACGACCAGCAGGAGGATCTCAAGAGAGGCCTGGAGAGATTTACAGGAATGGATGCTGTGTGAAACGAGCAGAACCAGGACATCATTATACACGGCAACAACAAGATTACATGATGATCAATTCTGATGGACGTGGCTCTCTTCAGCAATGAGGTGATTCAAAGCAATTCCTATTGTTCAGTGATGAAGAAAGCCATATACACCCAGGGAGAGGACTATGGAGTCTGCTTATAGATTGAAGCCCACCTTTTCCACCTTTTTTCCCCTTTGTTTACCCTTTCTTTCTTGTGTTTCTTTTCCCCCATTTGTACAACATGACAAATATGGAAATAAGTTTAAAAGTATTGTATGTGTAACATCTATAGCATATGGCTTGCTGTGTTGGGGTGGGGAAGAGAGAAAAGATTTGGAACTCAAAACCTTACAAAAGTGAATGTTAGAAAGTAGCTTTACAAGTATTTGGAAAATAAAATTGTATTGAGCAAAAGACCCAACAAAATAAAAAAGATTAGATCCCTTCCTGAGCCTCTCTCCTGCCCTGCTCTCTCCTTCAGCCTCCTTGACAACTGCTTCTCTTTCCTCCTTTATCTCAGTCTTGGATGAGGAGGTGGCTGGGGCCGAGGTCTCTGAGAGCTGGCTGCATCAGAGAGAGCCCGGGGGCTGAAGTTACTTCCAAGGGGTGACCTTGGGCCAGACCTGAAGTAATCTGGGAGAAGGAGGTTTGTGGGACCTGGTGGGGACCCCAGGAGTGTAGATGGCCCCCTCAGCCACACACCTCTTCTGGTCTTTGATCTCTCTTTACCGTGCGCCCACAAACTCCGTCCTCCAGCAGGGCTGGCCTCACTTGCGGGGGCTATTCTGCGACGCCCCCCTCCCCCCCCCCCCAGTCTCGCCTCCTCTTCCCTTCCAGGGCAGAAGCCTAGAGAAAGGGCTCTGGGCTCCTGCCGCTCCCTCTCGTCTATGTGCCTTATCAGTTCTGTGCAGCCTGGCTCCTGACCTCGTTGCTTCTCTCCCCAAAGTTACCAGTTAGGTCTCAAGATAGTTCTTTTGGGTCCTTATCATCCTCAGCCTTTCTTCTGTGTCTCACCATGTTGGCCAGCCTCTCCTGGGTGCTGCTTCCTCCCTGGGATTTCATGATACTGCACTCTTGCTCTCACTCTCTCTGTCTCTGTCTCTCTGTCACTCTTTCTCTCTCCCTCCCTCCCTCCTTTGTTTCTATCTGTGTCTGTCTCTCTGTCACTCCTCCCCCCTGTGTCTACCTCTCTGTCTGCCTGCTAGTGTGTTCTCAGACTTGGCCAGTGCCCCATCTGTGTCTTGCTCCCCAAGGCTCCTCCCTGGGTTGTCTTTCCTTTCTGTGGTGTCTACAGGACCACCTCCCTCGATCGTTTCTAGATGACTGCCCAGGGCTGTCCGGCAAAATCATCATGTCCATTTGGCCTCAGTGACCCCGGCTCCCAGTTGGGCATTTGGAGCCAGATGTCCTCCAGGCATCTCCAACTTATAATGTCCACCTGGAAGTCCTTCTCCTCCTCTTCCTGCCAGCCCCCCTCTGGCCCACTTCTCCCTTTGTTGGGGCCGGCAGCATTCTGAAGGGTTCATCCAGGCTTGGGACTGGGCCTTCCTCCTCCTGCTGACACATGGGGAGAACGGCCAAAGCCTGTGCTGGCCTTCAGCCTGAAAGGGGAGCTTGGGGGGCACAGTCCTTTGCCTAGAGAAGGGGGGGGCTCCCTGTAGAGACCAGCGGGGCCTTGCTGTGTGATGGGCTCCCAGCCCTGGCAGGCCTGGTGAGGCGGGCACAGATATGGGCAAAGGCATCTGGGGGCAGCTGTTTCTGGTTTTGCCCATGGGCAGTGTTCTGAGGCCTTGCCCTTTGGGGCATTTTCTCTGAGGGGGGCACAAAGGCTGTGTCAGACTGAGGACCCTTTGGTTTTGTGGTGGTTCAATTGTTTCAGGTATAATCAGTTCTTGTTCACCCTTTGGGGGGGTTTCCCAGCAAAGATACTGGTTTGTCTTTCCATCTCCAGCTCATTTTACAGGTGTGGGAACTGAGGCAACAAGGGGAAATGACTCACTTGGGGTCACTCTTTGTTGAAGACTGGATTCAAACTCAGGTCCTCCTGACCACGGGCTCAGTGCTGTGCCCTGTAATAGCCGGGTTGTATGTCGAATGCCTTTGGAGGACATGGGGTCTCTGCTCCTGGGCACATACTGGCAAAGCCTCAGCACAAGTTCTGTGGAGTTGTGTTTTAGGGACGTCCCAGAGGCTTCCTCCGGGCTGGAGAGGACCCCGGGCTCCTTTCCCGGACCGAGGACTTCTTTGTGCTGTAGGTGTCTGCGCCAACCTCAGCGCCCACGTGTGGCGATTCTGCCATCAGGGGCTTGCTGCTAGAGCTATTTCTGGCCTTCCCTTTCAGCCCCGTTGGGTCTCATTCCAGGCTTTTGGCAGACTTGTTCTCTCGCTTCCACTAGTCTTTCATTCGCTTCACTAAGCCTTTCCTGAGGGCCTCCCGTGAGGAGTTTGGGGGTACAAAGACCCAGATGAAGTCCCCAACAGCCTGCTCTTGAGCCAGAGAATCACCTTATGCCCAGATGAGACTTTGTAGCTGTGTGCTGCTATGTTATCTGGGGGGGCATGGGTCATGAGAGACCCCTGAGCCGGGGTTGAAGAAAGGGAGGGACTGGCAGGACAGCGTGGCAAAGCCAGAGCAGCCAGTTTGTCTGAAGACGGCAGGAGCCCGGTGATGGAGGGCTTTTGGAAGGCGAGCCCCCGGAGCCTTTGCTGTGCTTCTAGAACATCCGCCTGGCAGCTGCAGGGAGGAGAGTATAGACATGGTGCTCCAGGCCGGTGACGGGTTCTGGGGTCGTGGAGAAGCGGGGAGACGCTATGGAAACAGGCTTAAGATATGGGGGTGGGGGCTTCGGAATTTGTGAACATGGATGAGAGGGGAGATGCAGATGCTCTCCACAGAAACCGCTGGGCGGAGGAGGCGAATTTTAGGGGACAAGAGAAAGAAATCCCTTGTGGATGTGCTGGCGCTGAAATGCTTGTGGGGTGGCCAGGAGGGGCTGGAGTAGGTCTCAGTGGGACAGAAATCACCATGGAACACCCGTCAGCAGCATTTAGTTGGCAGAGGGAGGTGGAGAAGGAAAAGGCTTCGGGTGAGACCATTTCTGAGGCGATTGCTGGAGTCCGAGTGGGTGAGAGCCGGGAGAAGGCGCTAGCCAGGGAGGAGACAGAAAGCGGAGTGGGAGAAAGGGCTAGACCGGCTCGGCGATGGGGAGAGGGCTGGGTCACAGCAGGGAGGTGGGGCTTCCACCAGATTGGACCTGGAACACAAAGAGAAGGCCTGGCAGCAGGGAGGCCGCGATGCCCCCATTCTGGACTTGAGAGCTTGGGGGTGTCGAGCAGCCAGAAGCAGGCGTGGGGTACCTGGTCCCAGAAACCTTTTTTGTGGACGAGGCTGTGGAGGGGCATCATAGCAGACAGAATGGTGGACTTGGAATCAGGAGGGACAGAGTTCAAATCCAGCCTCTCTGAGCCTGGGCTGCTCATTTCACCTCTGTCTGTAGAATGGGGATCAGAATAGCTCTTATTTCCCAGCATTCTTAGGATCAGAGGTCCTTTTTGTAAAATAAAACTCCTTCAGCAGTGTTTGCTGTTGAAAATTGTCGGATTTGTCCAGGCCCCACTTCCCCCCACCTGAAGTAGTGCAGGTTCCTCGAGCTCAGGAGGTAGCTTAGAACAGTCTCCCGAACCCCCGATTGCCTCTAAGGCTACACGTAAGGATTGGCAGGTAACCTGAACATTTGCAAAGTGCCTTCCATCAGTGGTGGCCAATGCAGATAGAAACGGGGGCTAGTGTTAGAGGGGATGTGGGAAAACTGGGACAGATGCTCTGTGGGCCAAGTTCCGGGCTGACCCTGCTGCTCTGGGGAACAGTTTGGTACTGTACCCAAAGGCCTACCCAGCCGCAAGCCCTTTGATCCAGTGATATCCCTACTGGATCTGGAGCCCAAAGAGAGCCCAAAAGAGGGGCGGGAGGAGGACCTACTGGTCCCAAACTGCTTGTAGCATCTCTTTGTAGTGGCGAGGAATTGGAAATTGAGTGGCTGCCCCTCGGTTGGGCTGAACAAGCTGGGGGGTCTGGTTGTATTGGGCTATTATTGTGCTACGAGAAATGGTGAACAGGAAGACTTATGTGAACTGATGCAGAGAGAAGGGAGCAGAAGCAGACCGTTGTACACAGCAACAGCAGCGTCATTCAGTGAAGGACTGAGAGACTCGGCTACTCTCAGCATACAGTGATCCACGACAACCCGAAGGACTCGTGATGAAGCGTCCCGCCTGCCGCCAGAGAAACAGCTGATCCGGACCGAAGACGACGGACTGAAACATGCGATTTTCCACTTTCTTTCCTTTTTTTCTTTTTATCTAGTCTGGTACGAAATGACAAATATGGAAATGTTTTACACAGCTGGCCACGTATGACTTTTGTGATTGCTCGTTGTCTAAGGAAGGGGAGGGGAAAAAGGAGGGATAGACTTGGGAAGTCTAAACTTTAAATAAGAGTGCTAAAAAGTTGGGGGGAAGAAAGGAACAGGATTGAAGAGGATCCCCACGGGCAGCTGCATGCTGACTTAGAAAAGTGCCTATTTACATTGTTCAGTCAGGTCCGACACCTTGTCTGGGCAAAGACGCTGCAGTGGTTGCCATTTCCTTCTCCAGTTCATCTTACAGATGGGGAAACTGAGGCAAACAGGATGAAGAGACGTGCTTCAGGGTCATCTAGCTAGGAAGCGTCTGAGGCTGGATTTGGAGCCTGCCTCCAGGTCTGTGCCTTGGCGGCCTTGCTGTCCGTATTACCTGTGTCCTGCTGTGCTCCCAGGGACGGTTTAAGCAGAGTCTGGTGCACCCAGGGCCCCTTGTGTTTGACGTGATTCTTGGAGCCTCCCAACAAGTCTTTAAGATAGGAGCCCAAACTGGGGTCCTGGAGGCTAGTCCCAAGCCAGCGGCCTCACCACTCACAAGGGCCAGTGTTCCCCGAGGCCTTTTCCCCACTCTGTCACTTTGACTTTCTTCCAAAAGTCGCTGGGGCTCCCAGAACTCGGGCTGGTGCTTAGGGAGCAGAGAACTCAGGAGAGGGACCTCAGGTAGAGAGAACGTGGAGAGGGCCGAGTTGTAGGGGCCTCTGGGCCTAGACCTAGAGAGAGGGACCATGATGGCCGTGGCAAGAGCAGGCTGGAGGGAGTGCCGGCTGAGCCTGAGACGGGACTCTGGGGCTTGAACAAGGCAGAAGGATGGAGGAGATCCGGGGCATGTTTGTGCGTTGGAAGGACCCCGGAGCTAAGGGCAACTGAAGATGATGAGAAAAGGGGAAAGGGGAGGCAGGAGGGTCTAGGATTAAGAGCACAGGTAGAGGGACTAATAAGAGCCCTGAATAATACTTTATGATTCATAAAATGCTTAGAAATGTCCTCCCAACCACCCTGTCTTACAGATGGGGAAAGTGAGGCACAGTAGGTGACTTGTTTGGGGTCACCCAGCTCCTAAGTGTCTGAGTTGGCAAGAAGGGGCTGCTCTCTGCCCCATTTGGGAGCACCTGGAAGAATGGGATAGGGACCTCCAGGTGGCCCAGTGGGGCCAGGAGGCCCCAAGTTCACATTCAGCCTCAGACACCTGACACAGTGTTACCTTGGACAAGTCACTTCCTCCTGATGGGACAGAATGTAAGGCCTTGGAGAACTGGAGGGGAGATGCCCTTGGTGGGGGCCGGCATTCATGCTGGTGCCGGGTGCTCTGTGGGTCTCATGTGATAGTCCTGGGCACTCCCCTTCCCCTCCCTTTGGCCCTCAGGTGAGAGGGCACAGCCTCCCAGAGTGCCCAACTTGGCCCTTGCCCACCAGGCTGCTCTGCTCCCCAGAAAAGTGCCAGATCCCCCAGTAGGTGGCCAGCCCCTTGTGGGCAGACCCCATCTTTCTTCATTGTATTAGCATGGGGCCTGGCTCTCCATCAGGGCTTAAGTGGCTGTGGCTGTGGCTGTGGAGGCCGAGGGGGTTTCAGGTAAGAGAGCCAAGTGGTGGCAGGATGGGGGAAGGGAGGTCAGGCCCAGGACTGTTTTCTCCTTTTGGCTGAGGCTGGTGGTGCCAGGGGAGGGAGAGCACTGGGGGAGAGCGGCAGGGCTCCTGCAGTGTGAAGAGAGCCGGGAGCAAGTGGGAGGTCGCTAGCCCGGCTGGAGAGGGCAGAGGACAACCCGGATGGGACCGGGCCTGGAGCTCCCTTCCACAGGGGTCCGTGCAGCACGGCAGGGATAGCAGAGCTCTAGGGAGTCCAAGGGCAAACCCGGGATGAGGGAGTCGGCGTCCTCAGTCATTTGCCAGGAAGAGGTCTTTGGCTGTGGGCTGCCTTGGGAGAGACCCAGAGAGCCCCCTGCCCGCTTCTGGGAGGACAAGGGTCAGCTGGGAAGGTTCAGGAGTGGGCGTAGGGGATGTCGTGGCCCACGGGTGAAGGGAGGGCAGGGCTGGGCTAGGTCACCGGCCTCCCTGCCTCCTCCACAACCAGATAGATCTGCACAGGCCCAGGGTGGGGGGAGGGGTTTGGCCTTGTGAAGCTAAGGGCTTGAACAGGTCTCAGTTTGGCTGAGGGAACTGCCCCATCAGGGTGAAGGCTAAGGAAGAAATGAGGCAGAGAATGGCCTCCCCTCCTTTTTCTCTCTGTTATCTCCCTCCCTCTCCTGTCTTCGCCCTTCCCCTCCCCCTCTCTGCCTCACTCTGGATCCAGAACAGAACCAGTTGCTACTGACGGTCACTCTGGGCCAGTCTGGGCCCGAACTTGAGCCTGTAAGCGATCGGGAAAGCAGTATGGAGTAATCCCTGGGAAACTCGGGAAGAGGGCTTTACTCAAGAGATAGGATGGCAGTCTTTTGGCCCGCTGGGGAACGAGCGCCCATTAATTCCCTGCCTGGCCCAGGCCCATGTCCCCCCAGATTCCAGGTTACCACAAGAACGGGAACCTTGGACGACCAGCCCCCCCCCCCGGTGACTTGTGTCCTGCTGTGGCGAGGCAGCCAGGCTGCACAGACACCGGGAACGCTGCCTTACTAGCTGTTTGCCTCTGCCTGCCTTAGTCTCTTCAGCTGAAAAATGGGAGCTGTAAGAGCACTTCTCTCACAAGGAGATGTTTATAAAGCCCTTGGCACACTCCCTATGCTGTAGGCTCCTGCTGTCGTTTTTATTATTAGCTGTTACTAATATTCATCACATCTGGTTCCGAAGAAGCACAGCTTGTCCCACGTCACCCTGCCCCGCCCGGCGTCTTTCTCAGAAAATTCTTTCAAACGTTTAACTGCACCCCATCTGCGGGGGGGGGGCACTTCCTGCCCAGTTGTATTTCTCTGGCTCTACTTAAGTTAGCAGCATTTTCTCAGCAGAGTGAGAGTGAGCGAGCGAGTGCATGTGTGTGCGCGTGTGTTGCGTGTGTGTGCGCATGTGTGCGCACGTGTGTAGAGCCAGTTGTGGTATTTGGGGCCAGTTTTCTGATGCTTTGAGAGTGAATGGGTTTGTTTTGTTTTGTTTTGTTTTGTTTTTTAACTTGCCCCTAGGGCTGTAAAGTTGTGTAATTAGAATTCTTCTCTTTGTCCCCCTGGCAGCGTACCAAGGACCAAAGACTGGTGTACTCTGGCAGACTGCTTCCTGACCACCTGCAGTTGAAAGATGTTCTCAGAAAAGTAAGGTCTTCCGACACTGCTTGCTAAGTTTCTCATTGCATTTCTTTCTGAAAGGGGTCGTGCTCGGAAAGTGGACTGGCTCCCAACTTTCATTTCTAAGAACTGACTCCTTTAGAACGACGTGGCGAGGCTGGAGCGAGTGGCCGGAGCCATGAGAAGGAGCTGTTGACTCGCTAACTTGTCAGCAAGGGGTGCGTCTGATAGCCAGCTGTGAAATGGGCGTAGCCGAGTGGGGTATAAGATCTTGGGTCCTTTCTGACTCTGCCATCAGGGTGTGGCCGTGGCTTTCCCACTGGTGATGAGCTTGCATCAATCCACTACCCAATCAGATTTCTCCAAGGGACCAATGAGAGGTGCTGGATACAGGTATCAATTGAAGTAGAATCTCATAGGCCTTTACCTGAATCACACTTTGTAACTTGACCCCTAACCATACCTCGGCTGATGAGCTGGAGATACATTGCTATGTGGGGAAGCCGTAGGTTACTCTGGCGTTGTTGGAGGGGCCGCCCTGTCATACGTGTAACTCCTGATTTTTCTATTTGTGGCGATCACAAAGGCCATGGAGGGCCTGCGGGGGTGGCTCCTGAGGTCTTGGGCTTGAAAGGGACGGAAGGCCAGGGACCTGTCCGTCTCCCATGGCAAAGGCGCGGCCATGGTGATCCAGGGCTGAGGTTCTCCAGGAGCTCCCGTGGCCACCCACAGCCTGTAGTACTGAGTGTGTGGGAAGGGATCCCAGCTCTGAAGCTGGAAGGGACGTCCAGAGCCAGCCAGCCCAGCCAGTCCCCCCAACATTAGGAGAGCTGCCTCAGAGCGCACAGGATTGCCCCCAGGGGCCCTGCCCTGGGCCACTGTCCTTCCCCTGCCTCTCGGGCACTGCATTTCTGTGGCTTGGGATAAGCTTGGATCCCAGATGCCAGCTGCCCCTAGAATAGGCCAGACACTGAGGCTCAGTCCTGGGCGAGACTTCACGGCCTGCTGGCCATGCCCTCCCCGTCCCTCTCCCAGCTCTCGGCTCCCTGTTGTTCTTTGTGACTGTTGGCACCCGCCATTTCTCCACTGCCATCTCTCCTTCCTCTCGGCTGCTCTTCTTTTCTCCTCTTTTTATGTGGTTTCCCTTTGTGTCTTGCTCCCTTGCTTCCCCCAGAGGTCTGAGTAGCCACAGGGTTATAGATCCTCATGAGCTAGAAGGGGTCTTCCAGGTGGTCTAGTCCAACTCCCCCCACCCCTCATTTACACTGTTGAGAAGGAGGCCCTCGGGCAGGACTGGGATGCGAGCCCCCAGCCTCCAAGGTTGGCACTCTTCCCACGTCCCTCAGATTCAGAGGGAAATAAATCAGTGGCCCGCCCTCTTCCTGGCCAGGTGAGGGGGAAAATAAGGGGAACTTGAAGTGTTTTGAGCACTGTGGTAGTAATAGAAGTTTAAGGGGTAGTTTTACGCCAGACCTCACGGGCGTTCTGCCTCCGAGTGAGCGACCCAGGAAAGGCCAGGGAAGTCCGATTCAAACTGAAGTCCTTTGCACTTCTTTCCTGATTGTAGTTTCCGCGTATGGCTTGCATAATTGGGATGTGCAGACTCTCCAAAGTGACAGTTATGATGTCAGCTTTGATTTTTGAGGCCTGGAAGTGTTTCTGATGTCGAAACCCCGGATTTCTTTTGGCCCAGAGGGCGGCTGCAGTGGAGCCGCCGTCCCGTCTGCGCCACTGTGGGGTCTCGGGGTTTGAGATGCTCTTCAGCTGCCGAGGAGCCGCGGGCAGCAGCCCCAGGACTTGTCCCACCCGGAGGCCAAGTGAGAGCGCCTCGCAACCCTCACTCGGCGCCTTTGGCCTGACGGCCCGCCTCTTGGACCCTGGGCTTCCGAGGATGACTTGGTGATCTCCGCTTTGTTTCATTTTAGCAAGATGACTATCATATGGTCCATCTAGTGTGTGCTTCTCGATCTCCTCCCAGCTCCCCACAGTCCAGCAGCCGGAGAGGCAGCGAGGAAGCCTTGACCTCCATCAGCAGTTATGTGAGTGTTGGCCCTGTGGGGATGGATGGGGCGAGGGAGGACTGGGAAAGAAGGCCCTAAGCCCCCAAACCCCCTAAACCCCTCTCGGAGAGCTTGGGGCCACCTCCTGCCGGAGGCCTTTTCCCTTCTCCCCAGTCACTCTGGAGTACTCTCCCCCGGAGTTCTTGGCATTTACTCCCTGGGTACTTCTCTCCGGGTCTGCATGGCGCCAGGGACCCGTCTTTTCCCTCTCTAATGTCTGTGGGGGCTCAGCAAATGCTTCCTGACCTGGTGATCCCCGGGGAGCCTGACGGGCTGATGTGGGAAGCCCAAGGTGGAGGAGTGGGCAGGTTATGCTTTTTAAATGCCCGAGGTGGAGGGTTTCAGGCTCGCTGTTTGATTTCCGGGCATTTCTTGAATACTGCACTCGGTACGTGCCGACTTGTGGAGGGAGGCCCGGGCCTGGGTCTCCCTTTTAAGCTTACCCTGCCCATCTGCACCTGGCCAGCGTGTCGGCCAGGGTTGCGGCAGTGGCCGAAATGCCCCCGCTGCCAGGCTTCCCCAGGAAGGGGCTCTCTGTCCTGAGGAGCTTGGGCTGCAGCCGCTGCAGCCTCTGGCATCGTGGCCCCGAGGCCCTTTCAGAGTCACTCTCCAAAATGACTGAATTTTCATGATTAAAGCCAAATTTACAGACATCTGGCAGAAGGAGGCGGGTGTTCCCTGAGAGCGTCTCCCTTGGGAGTCCCGTTTCTCCCAGCAGGGGGACACTTCTGTTTGTTCCTCCCTCGGCCACAGGGCACTCAGCGGGTGCTCTGTCCTGCCACTTCTTTCCTCCTCTGGCCCGTCAGTCTGTGCCCGCCTGCTTTAGATAGGAAGCCGGTATTCTCCAGGGAGGGTCTGCTTTCCCCCACCTCTTGTCAGAGGATAAAGGGCTGCCCTGGCTCCCTGGGGGCCTACTCCCGAGGACTTAGCTTTGCCCCCGTACACCCTCCAGGTGTCTGTCTTTCCCTCTTGGCCATTCCTCCTGTCCCTGTGTAACTCAGCTTTGCTGGCTCCAGCCTCCTAACCCTGGGCAGAGACTTGGAAGCTTTTTTGTGCAACCTTGTGTCGGTCGGGCCCTTGACTTGCCATGCTTAGAGCCAGGAGGGTGCAAGCAAGTGGGGGTGGGGAAACATCAGAGCACCCCTGCTTTACCTCCTGGGCTTCAATTCCCTCTGAAAAGTGAGGTTGTTGCTCAAGACCCTCCATGAGTCCGAGGACATCGGGTGACTGCAGAGCCCCTGTTGAGGCTGGGTTGGAGTGCAGTCTTGCCCATCCTCCTGTTGGCAGAAGGTGCAGAATTCCCTGAGTTGGCAAGCACCCGTCGAGCAGACCCATGCTGAAAGGGCTGCTCTCCCGCCTCCCCGACCCCTGGGTCATTTTCTCGGTTGGTGACTTGTCTTCACTAACACAGGGGATCACCTTCTCCTGGCCCCCCCCCCAACCCTGGTCCCAGCAGATTCAGGAACAGTCCCTGGGACCCTGGAGCTTCGGCTCCAGGCCCTTTATCTCCTAGATGCCCAGGAGGGTCCCACAGGTAGGGCGGTCCTCTCGTCGGCTGCCTGGGCTGCTGAGGGCCCAGACCGAGACAGGTAGGACGGGCACGGTCTGTGCTGAGCCCACCTGACCTCGCGGGCCCTTTTCCCAGCTCCAAATGGCTTTCATTGGTGGAGTGCATGTTGACACCTTGTCAAAGACCATCTTGTTCCCTTTTGGAATCCGAACATGATGGGACTTGCACCTGCAGAGGGGTGTCCCCCCCACACAAGGGCTAATAGTGTGTTCTCTTCAGGGAGCTTTCTTCCTCGAACAGAAGAAATGCCTCCTGTCTTGGAACAGTGAGGATGGGCCTTGTCAAGACTGGGAAGGACCCAGGCTGGGCCTTAAAACCGTCCCAGTGTGAGCCACCCCCTCAGCCCTTGCCCTCCTCACCCATTCCTGCTGACTCCATGACTTCCAAATGCGGGAAGCCCTCGGGGGAGGCTGGCATCCACGACCTTCCCCAGGCTGTGGAGGCCACTTTGTTTTCAGTAGATGTCCAGCCATCAGGCTCAGTGAGAGGGGGAAACGGGAACCCCGTGGCCCATCCCTGTGCTCCAAGGGTGGGTTCAGAGACACGGGGAACGACTTTGAGCTGAACCTGGGGACACTGAGGGCTCAGCAGCCTGCTTGTTCCCACCCCTCCTGCCATACCTGGTGTCCCCTGCCATCTCCTGCCTTCCAAACACACCCACTTTCCTGCCTCGTGTCTGCTCGCAGAGCAGGCCAGAAAGGGATGGCACAATTTTCAGCTCTTCGTGCCGTCTCCGCCTGTGTGCTGTTGGGAACCCCCCAAGACAGACCTTCCTGTGTTTGGCCAGGCAGGCACTTGTGTGCCAGGATCTGTGCTGAACACTGTTTGTGACCCTCCCTGCTGCCTGTGGTTTGAGGTTGGACCCTCTAGGGCTTCTCCCTGCTCATGCCCCATCTCCCTGGCTGGGGTCCAGCCCCAGAGACAGACCTTATTGGGCTGGTTACCAGGAGTCGTTCTGAGTGAAAAGTCTGTGTAGCAGGAGCCTTGCTCCTTCCCCAGCTCCGGCATCCACTGCAGACCCTGTCTGAGTGTACTTAGCGCTCTGCCAGCACAGTGGGGATGGGCCGTGCCTACTTGTACTGGGAACATCGAGATGTAATCCCTTGGGTTGCTATGAAACCAACTTATCTGAAAAAATTCACATTGTATTTTAAGAGTTCAGATAATTCGGGCTCATCAACTCCATCTTCAAGTCAGGAGTCGCTGACTCCCACGGCCAGTTCTGGTTCTGAAGGCCCGAGGTACCGGAACTCACCACAACCACCAGCCAATCCCGAGCAGAGCCTGCAGTTCCCGTATGTGGTGCAAGGGTAAGTGGCTTGGGGAATTCAGTGCAGATGGTGGAGGAGATGGGAGACGGTCAGGCTCTCCAGGCCGCCCAGTGCCCCAAGGCCAGGGTTTGAGATCTCTGGGGCTGCCGGTGTCCAGAGCTGGGCTGAACTCGGCTTGTCCGAAGTTCAAAAGTGGCCTCAGGCACGTACTAACTTGGTGAACCTGGCAAGTCTCCTCCCTTCTGTTGGACTCATTTTTGTGAGGGTAAAGTGAAATTTGTTATTTTTCCAAACACAAAAAATACAAATGCAAAGATAGCTTTCAGTAGTCATTTCTGTAAGGTTTGGGGCTTCAGATTTTTCTCCCTCTCCTCCTCCCTCCCCCCTCTCCTAGACAGCAAGTAATCCCATATGGGTTAAACATGTGCAGTTCTTCTATACGTGTTTCCATATTTATCATGCTGCCCAAGAAAAATCAGATCAAAAAGGGAAAAAAGAGAAAGAGAAAAAACAAATAACAGAAAGGTGAAAATGCTATGTAGTGATCCACATTTAGTTCCCACAATCCTCTCTCTGGGTGTAGATGGCTCTTTCCATCACAAGGCTATTGGGAGTGCCCCAAATCACCTCATTCTTGAAAAGTGCCACGTCCATCACAGTTGATGATCACATAATCTCATTGTTGCCATCTACAATGATGATCTGGTTCTGCTCGCTTCACTCAGCATCAGTTCATGCAAGTCCCTCCAGGCCTCTCTGAAATCGTCCTGTTGGTTGTTTCTTACAGAACAATACTATTCCATAACATTCATATACCATAATTTATTCAGCCACTCTCCAATGGATGGGCATCCATTCCGTTTCCAGTTTCTAGCCACTACAAAAAGGGCTGCCACAAACATTCTTGCACATGTGAGGCCCTTTCCTTCCTTTATGATTTCTTTGGGGAAAAGGCCCAATAGAAACACTGCTGGGTCAAAGGGTATGCACAGTTTGATAACTTTCTGAACATATCTCCAAATTACTCTCCAGAATGGTTAGATCCATTCACGGTTCCACCAACAATGTATCAGTGTCCCAGTTTTCCCACATCCCCTCCAACAGTTATCATTATCATTTCCTGTCATTTTAGCCAATCTGACAGGTGTGAGGTGGGACTTCAGAGTGCCACTAGCATTTCTCTAATCAGTAGTGATTTTAGAGCATAAAATGAGCTGTTTTTAAAGTACTTTTATATCTCAAAGAAGGATGGAAGCGGGCATTTATTCAACACCTTCTGTGTCCAGGCACTGTGCTAAGTGATTTACAACTGTCTCATTTTATCCTTAAATGCACCTTTTAGTTTTAGAAGGTTAATAAATACTATGTGGGGAACTCTCCAGTGTGGAAGTTCCATCTGCCAAGGCAGAGCCACAACTCTTCAGCAGATTCGGCCTAGAGGGCAACTTGCGGGACTGTGGTCAAGATCCCATAGCCTGTGCGGGCCATAGGCGAGACTTGAATCCAGGACATGTGAATGTCCGGCTGCTAACTCTTTGTGCCATCCCACATTTCATGTGGTAGGCCAATTAGTTACCCTGTGCACACCTGTGCCCACTTGAGAAGGCAAGGACAGATAGAAGTGGTTTGTTGACAGTTATTCAAGGGCCTACATCCTGATGCTCAGAGAATGATTTTGTGGTAAAACCCCCAGGACAAGGTGGATGACAGAAAACGTGTCCGCCCCTCATCCTGCCCGGTATTGGGGTCATAAGGAGGTTTCCCAAAAGTCCATTGTTGCTTCCTATCCCAAGATGACCAGCCCAGCAGAAATGCCCTGCTGACCAGCCAGAGGCTTGCTCTCAATTTGCCCGTAGTTGGAGGATGGGTGGGGATCAGGAGTCTGTCTTGGGTTTGTTATTACTCCTTAAAATGAATGAAACAGGAGCAGCTGCCATTGACAACCACCATTTCAAGAAGAAAAAGTCTGGCCCGAGTCAGAAGCCTGGAGGTCCGTGGAGTTACGAGCACCCGTTCTCTGAGGGACTGGAAGGTGTGGCTGGGCCTGCAGGGCGGGCAGCGTCTGTGCTGGGGCCCAGGAGCTTCTGAGAGCGAGGAAGAAGGCTGGGCCTTTGACTCCCTGAGCGTGGCTGGGATGGATGTGAAGGAAAGGACCGAGGCCTTCGGCCTTCCCGGCGCCAGCCACCGTCCGCAGGCGTGAGTGCTGTTTTTGTCACGGTTGTGAGCAGGAAGTGGTGGGCTCCTCTGGCCAAGAGCGACTGTGTATGCTGGGATGATGGCCTCTTGCCTAGGCTGAAAGGAGCTGGGAAAGACCCCAAAAAGGCAAGGACTGAGCCCGAGGCCGTAGACCAGAAGAGAGGCCCGGAGGGAACGCCGTTCAGGCTCTTCTGCCCCACGCTCAGGTAGGTGCTAGGAAGAGGAGAGTGAGAACCCACTGATGGACACGAGCTGTTTGGGGCTTCGGCTTTTTCCCCAGTTAACAAAAATGTGCTGTGTCTTTCATCTTGCTTCTTCCTCAAGACCGAAGAACCCTCTTGTGACAGACAGATCCCTAGAGTAAAGCAAAGCAAATTCCCTCCCAGGCCCCCGATTCCCTCCTCCTTTCTTCTGTGTCTGGAGTTGGCTTCCACTTCATTGGGCCTTTGGCCTTGGGGTTGGCAGGGGGAAAGGGGTCACTTGTGTCTCCACGCAGCTGTTCCCCTTGTCTCAGGCGTTCTCCTCTCACTCCCTCAGCATCGGTTCAGACGTGGCTTATCTGGTTTCTGTGAACCTCCATCATCGTTGTGTATGGTGCAGTTGTATGCCATCAATTCCGCTGCCATCCTGTGTGCATTACTCCCAAATTGATGGGCATCCCCTCAGTTGCTTCTTTTCTGCAGCAAGCAGAGGAGCCATAAGTCATTTTGTGTGTGATGACCTGCCCCTCTCTGATACCTTGCAATGGTATTTCTAGTTCAAAGGGCAGATCGTCCTCCAGAAAGTATGGACCAGGCACTGGCTCTGCCGGCAGGGCCTTAGGTGCCAGTTTTCCCACAGCCCTTCCAGTGTTTGTCATATAGCCAGTCTGACGGGGTCAAGTGGCACCAGGAGAGCTGCCTTAATTTGCATTTCTCTGGTTGTTTTTATAATTTGTCTGTAGCTTAGATAGTTGGGAAGCTGTCACCCTTGACCACTTCATGGAAGGTTGTTGGCATGGTTGCCCTGATCGCAGTAAATCCGTCTGCCACTTTCTTGGGCTGTACATCTCGTACACGGGCACACATTTTTCTTCCAGAAGGAACTGAGGAAGTGTTGGACCAGTGCTGCTGAAACGGAATCCGTCAGGGGCCCTTTCTCCATGGAAGGCAGAAGCAGATTGGGAAAGTTAATAGTTGGGTATTAATGAATATTATTTGCCATCTTCCCTGGGGACAAGAGGACTAAGTTGGCAATCCCCAGCAGTCCACAAGAGGAGGTGGGATGTGTCAGGGAGTCCGGCCAGCTCCATCTCCTCAGATCCTCCTGGAGAATGCCCAGAATCCTGACCTAGACCCTTCACAAACACTTCCTTGCTTCCAGCCACGCTTCAGGCCCACTGTTTGGGGGAGAAACTACCCTGGAGCCCACCTTGCCCATCGCCAACACCCACTGCTCAGCCACGACCGAGCTCAAGCGGCGCCAAACCCCGAACCTCTGGACCTGTGGCCCGCCCAGTCCTGTCTTGGGAAGATGCCACCTGGAACCGCAACACCTGCGGACCTAGGAAAGAAGCTGTTTTGGACCAAGTTCTGTGGCACAGCCGAGTGGTCGGATGCCAGAAGTAGATGCAGGTTACTGAATGGCGTGCTACATCCTGAGGATCAGTGGGTTTTTCTTTCTGGCTGTCGAGCCTGAGCTCTGGAAAGCAGGGTCTGCTTTGCTTTTGTATTTTGAGGGGTGAGCACAAAGCATCCTTTATATATCATAAGTGCTTAATAAATGCTCTTTTCTACTTATTTACTTCTGGGTCTTGGCTTAAAAACCAAGATTGACAAGTTCCTGGTCAGAGATAAAGCTCACCTGACAAAAGCTGGTAGAGAGGCATTGCCCTAGGCTCTTATAAATCTAATTAAGAAGGCTTTAAACCAAAAAGAGAAAATTTCCTGAGGATATAATAATCACAGCTAGCATTTATAGACTGCCTGCTGTATGCTAGTGTCACTACTTTACAAGTTTTATCTTGTTTGGTCCCCACAACAACCCTGGAAGGCAGACACGTAATATTGATGC